>OMNV01029175.1:0-17618 GCA_900303265.1 Brotula barbata | reverse complement strand
GCAGCCAATCAGATCCCTGCTGAGAGCGTTGACATGGTGACAGAGGTGAGAGGGTTCACGGACCCTCAGAAGGAGGAGTACTTCAGGAAGAGATTCAGAGATGAGAGCAGGCCAGCAGCATCATCTCCCACATCAGACCTCACGGAGCCTCCACATCATGTGCCACATCCCAGTCTTCTGCTGGATCACTGCTACAGTTCTGGAGGACTTGATGGAAACCAGAGAGAGAGGAGAGCTGCCCAAGACCCTGACTGAGATGTACATCCACTTCCTGCTGGTTCAGACCAAACTGAAGAAGGTCACGTATGAAGGAGGAGCTGAGACAGATTTAGAGGAGCTGCAGAAAGGAAGCCTGATCCTCTATGAATGGGACCTGACAGAGTGTGGCAGCCTCAGTGTACTCAGTAGTCTTCACACAGGTCTTCAAAGGGGACCGTCGGTGCTTACATGTTGCAATCGATTGTAAACTATTCATTTATCATAATAGTTTTCACATGGGGGGTGTTGACTATGACTAAAACATATCTCTTTATGACATCATCAAGGGGCTGAATGAGCACATCACTCATGGAGATGGATAGAGAGAGAGAGAGAGAGAGAGAGGGAGGGAGAGAGATAGATAGATAGATAGATAGATAGATAGATAGATGAGACGGACGGACGGACGGACGGACGGACGGACAGACAGATAAATAGATAGATAGATAGATAGATAGATCAGAGACAGTCACTGGGATACAGTGAGACACTGAGACAGACATACGTGAGACAGACAGGAGACAGACAGACAGACAAGAGGAAATGAGGGGACAGAGAAAACCTGACAGCCCAGTCTGATGTTTTCTTTATCTCAGTCAATAAGGAAGGAAGGAAGTAAAGAAATGCGGTTTGGAGGAGTCCAACCTTTCAGCCTTGGGTGGGGGGTACTGGGTCAGGGGTGCTTGGTACTCACCCAGTACCGCCTCAGCATGTCACTGCCCAGTGTTTTCACTGCTTGGGCAGTGGCGCGGGCTATGTCCCGTGCAGAGGCGGAGCCTGAGCTTGCACTTGAGCGGGTGGAGGAGGGGAGAGTGGGGCGTTTCCTGTGGCAGTTCTCACAGTTTTTCACAGTGACCTAGGGGCGGAGCCGAGGGCTGAGCCCTCTTTGAGCCGGTTGTTTGGTAGGATGAACGGGACGACCTGATGGTGAGGAAACATTTTAGTGGGGATCCGGTGTTTCAGACCGTTGTCCTTGTTCATTTTGGCGTTGAGGTGCTGATGACGTCCCCCGATCGGTCAGGACCCGTAGGAGTACGGAGGGACGTGTCCAAATTAATTAAAACATGTCACACCTGTCAAATGACGGCTGAACATCAGGCCGGCTCCTCTGGATCCTATTTTGGTGGTCTCGCAGCCATTTGAACCCCCGATAATTTACGGTGCGGGTCCTTTACCACGTTCAACCGCATGTCAGAGCACAAGGTATCCAGCCGCATCCATCACGGCGAAATCTGTTGTAAAAGTGCTGACACAGTTTATTTCTATACGTGGGATTACAGGCTGGAGAACGGTGCTGCAGAATCTTCGTCTTGGAGTTGGACACCCTCTGTTACACTTCACGAAGGCGTGGACCCAAATGCAGCCACGGACTCAGGGTGGTGATCATAAAACCAGGGGGGGGGGTTGATGATGGAAACCATGTGATGGCGTGGCAGCGGAGAATGGGGCATCCAAGAGGGAGGCAGGGAGAGAGGGAGGTTCGTTCGAGATCACAAAGAACACAATCGTTGAATCGGCCGACAAGCAAACTATCACGGCGGTTGAGCTTAACGACCTGATGAAGAGTGGAGGGAGAACGGGGGCGTGTAGGCTGCAGGTCGATCACTGGACGTGGAACAGGCGTGGGGCCGGGAGTGAAGATTGAGGCAGAGGAGGGAGCAGTAGTGCCACGATCACAGCACCTAGACACACAGGCAGACAGGGAAGAAAGCAGACAGGACACTTCGGGAACATCGGGGGAACATCCGGGGAACATCGGGGGAACATCGGGGGAACATCCGGGGAACATCCGGGGAACATCCGGGGAACATCGGGGGAACATCCGGGGAACATCGGGGGAACATCCGGGGAACATCCGGGGAACATCCGGGGAACATCTGGACACCTTCTGCCACACATTGACAATTGATCAGGTCGTTTTAGTAAATTTTATTTATTGAAAGGTTATTGGCAAATAGCCCCCTTAGGAGTGGGTTTTCCTCCAACCCCGGCGTCTTCTTCTCTCAAACGTTGGTAGTAATCTCTGGGGTGACCATGAAGGGAGTCTTTCATTTGGAGGGTGGCGACCACTGCTGACGTCTCATCAGCAGTGGAAGAAAATGTTGTTGTAACCACTCTGACACGGGGAAGTTTTCAGCAAGTTTCAATTTCTCCCTTTGGGTTTCGTGGGCCAAGTCACTTCGATCGCGGTCTAATCAGGGGCGATGAGAGCCCAGGACACGGGCTGAGGGGAAATCCAATCCATTCTTTCCTCTTTGTTTTTTCGCTTCAAATCAGTGCACAAACCTCTTGGACAGCAAGTTTCTTTTCTTTTTTTACAGAACTTTATTGGACTGCATCTATTGTTGGAATAACAAACTCCTGTCCCACACAGGGTATCACGTGATTTCCCGGGTCCCCTCTCGGGTGTGTTTTCGTGAGATGCCTCCTGGTGAAAGATCTTGTAGTGTGTGACCCCATGTCGCTGATCAGTCACATAGTGTGTAAAACACAACACAAATGTTTGTGTATACTGTCAATTATGGTTTTAAACTTAAAAGAAAAAACATCGGAATGGGCATCAGACTTTATAAAAATCGATAATCGGAATCGGTCAAGGATGACTGTCATTTAATAGAGCTTGAGGAGAACACGGAGTGAAAATCCCTCAGAGGCTAAACAAAGTGTCTCCTCATCGCCTGCTTCAGAAAGGTGGGAGCTCAGAGCTGTCGGCTCTGAGGATGTCCGGTTTGGTGACCTCAGTATGGCATTGCGGTTGTTTGCGACGATGTGGTTCTGATGGCTTCGGTGACCTTCGGGGCAGGTTTGAAGTGGCTGTCAATGTGGGATGACAATTAGTACCTCCAAATCTGAGGCCATGGTACTCACCTGGAAAAAGGTGGAACGTTCTCTCTGGGTGAGAGGAGAGCCACTTCCTTGGCTGGAATCCTACAGACGTTATATCCAACAGTCGAGGTGCAGAGGGAGCTGAGCCGGAAGGCGAGGCTGTTAATTTACCAATCGATCTTCGTTCCTGTGCTCACCTACGGTCACGAGCTTTGGGTAGGGACCAAAAGGACGAGGACATGGATACAGGCGGCGGAAATGAAGATTGGGGGGTCTGGCCTTGCCCTCGGGGACAGGGTGAGAAGGACAGATATCTGGGAGGGACCTGGAGTGGAACTGCTGCTCCTTCGCATTGAAAGGAGTCAGATGAGGAGGTTGGGGCTCCTAGTCAGGATGACCCCCCCTCGTCTCCCTACGGAGACATTCCGGGCACGTCTACTTGGGAGAGGACCCTGAGGAAGATCCAGGACACGCTGGAGGGATTACATCTCTCAGCTGGCCTGGGAACACCTCGGGATCCCCCAGGAGGAGTTGGAGGACCTGACCAGGGACAGAGGAGTGTGGGCTGATCTGCTCAGTCTACTGTCACCGTGACCCGAACCCGGAAAAATGGCAGAAAATGGATGAAAAAGATATTTAGAGGTTGTTTTTCACAGCATTGATTTGTTAATGTTTAAATTATTTTTTTTGCTATAGTTCTGTTTTCACTTTGTTTTGGGGTTTTGTGTGTAGACTGATGAGGCAAAAAGATAATTTAAAGAATAATGCTTGTAAAGTAACAAAATATGGAAGAAAAAAAACCCTGTGAAGTGGACACAAAAAAGCTTTTAAGAGAATTTTATTTGAAAATTTTGATTATTTACACCTACACATGAACCAATAGAAAATCAAAAACATCCAGTCTAAAAGTCAAAACAACGGGTAGGAAAACACGAGACTTTTGATAATCATTCGTTTGTGAGTTTTCACTTTAAATCTGATTTTCAGCATTGTTGTGAGTTTTTATGAGCCCGTTGGAGAAGACAGCTTTTTCTATTGATGACATTAAATCTTACCACCATAAATCAGACATACTGTATGTGTGATGGAATCTGTAAGTGGATCCAGATGTGTAAATGTTATAATTAGAGCAAACAAAGCACGTCAGAGAACAGTGCAGTCCAAAACATGGAATTTAAAACACATATATATTCAAAGCAAAAGACAAACTAGGAGTATTTGCTTTTTCAGGCAATTTTCATTCTTTAATATTTAAATTGTTTATATACTGTACCTCCTACCGCACTTCCTGTATTCCAAACGGAAGGCTGTAGTCATTAACAAAGAACCGTCCAGGAAGAAAAGTTTAAACATCTTTTACAGCCAGAAACCATATTCACCCAAAAACAACACAGAGGTGTGAGAGTGATGGACCACCAACATCCTTGATAGACAAACAATGATCTCAGTCTTTGATGGACAGGAGCTTCGTTCTGATTGGTTGGCTTGTGGCCTCTCAGGCTTTTACGGGGATCAGCTTGCGGCACAGCTGGATTGTTAGCAGCTGTATTTCAGGGTCACCAGGTTTGATGTCGATGGCTTTGAGGAAGAATCTCAGGGCCTCTTGTAAATTCCCCTCGCTGTAACACTGGCGCCCCCTGCAGACCAGACTATCGTAGCTCCCAGTGGCCCCATCCGACCCTGTAGGGTACTACAACATACATTTGCATATAAAAACAGTAAAACAGAACAAACAAAATGACGAACACACAACTGAAAACACACACAGGTACAAAATTCAACTGAAAAGTACCTCCACCCACACACACACCAGTGTGTCAAATCACACTGGTCAAAGCCGTTAAGTTGAGCATGTGGGCGGTGTGACCTTTGGGGAAAAGCTTGTCTGAAGTCATTTTGACTCAAGTTTGTGCTCTTTGGTATTGAAATGTCTGACGGACATGAAAAAGTCCAAATTTACACCAAGCCGCTGTCAGCATCGTATAACATCCACCTCAAACTGGACAAGGAGCTCAGTTCAGGCAAAACCAAGTGGATCCTCCTCCATTCAGGGACACGGGGGAGGTAAACAGCACGTTTCCTACTGCATCCATCCAAACAGTTTGTAGTTTAGGGCCATCGCTCAAATCGTGTTGTTTAATGGATCAGGTCGATACGTGTAAAATGTTTTAATTCCTGAATGACTGAAAAACTTTCTTATATGGATTCATGTTCCAATGTGCCAATAATTTTCCATTTTTTTCCTGGTGCTGGCTGTTGGGATAGTTGTATGGCTGCTCTGAATGATGACATCATATGTGAAACTCCATGTCAGCTGTACTTTCCCTCCAGGCGTTTGTTTACACTGGATGTTGAGGCCCTGGTAGAGTTCATAACACTTACTGCAACAGTGCAGGTTCCATTCCAACATGTCTGGTTTTCTTTTTGTAATCTCAAAGCATTTCACAAAGGAAACGAAAAAAAACAAAGAACGTTACACGATAAACAGAAGAGGGAATAAAAAGAGGGGAAACAAGTGACAGAAGAGAAATGACAAGAAATAAAGTAAGAAAAAACCAAGCAGCAGTCATGAAAAGGATGTAGTGGAGTAAATACTAGAGTATTTGAGTACCTGTGTGGGTATGGCTGCAGACCCCACCGTGCACAGATCAATCCTCTCTGTGGAGTCCAGTTCAGCTTCACCGGTCCACTCCCCCACCTCACCGCTCACTTCCTGTTTGCACGACTCATCAGCACCTTCTGCTGACTCATTAGAGTGTTCTGCCTCCACCTCATCATCTTGCTCTTCTTCCTCCACCCTATCCTCTTCTTGAGCCTCCTCCTCCTTCTCCTCTGTGTGGTACAGATAAAAAATGAGCTTGTCGTTTAATGGAAATCTTGAGTTTTCAGCCAGCTTCACAAATTGTTCACTATTTACCTAAAACAGTGCTGCGCCCCTCCTGGCAGAGAGAAAGACTTGCCGAGCCTACTGGAACACCACTTGGGCAACTTTCACACAGAGACACCAAGATCTTTACAGAAACGTTGGTGTGGTTTGTGTCCCTGCCTGACAACATTTCGGGACGTTAAGATAATGACAGCTGTCACCTTTACTGAGAAAATTATCCAAACAGCTCAAGAAAAAAAACTCAAGTATGCTTTTTGTCTCCATGAGAACACTCTGCCTAATCAAACTATCCACTAATGACATTCCTGCATTGATTTCTGTAGTCTTACTAGTGCCTCACACCGGTTTCCTTAAAGCAGCACAGTGGCTTAGTGTTAGCACTGTTGCCTCACAGCAAGAAGTTTGTGGGTTCGAGGCCCGAAGTCGAATACCACATCTTTCTTGCTCTCCCGTATCTTCTCCTGTTTCTGCCACACACAGTGCTGGGCCGATTATTCTTGCCATTGCCCTTGACCAAGGCTCTGGGCTGAAGATCTGGAGTTGGTATCCGGCCGGTTATGTGTTAGCATATGCTAAACAGAGTTGTGTTTTGCATTTAGCACAGTTTCCCCCCGGGGGTCAATAAAGTAACTGTTCTTCTAGTCTTGCTGACTAGCACAGCGGCTATTCCAGGTTTCCAGGGGTACAGTGTCACTGAACAATTGGCCGTAAAGGTTCTGGCAGAGGCAGAACTTGCCGAGTTTGCTGAAGAGGGATGGACTCCATCACTACTTCTTAAGGCGCCCATATTTGCCTCATAAATAGAAACAAAGCCTTAGAGCCTGTGTTGACCCAATCAGTGTAGTTTACTCCACAGACCGCTCTGTTTACAGAGTTGTGCCACACCACTTTTGTTGCACTTAGTTATGAGCGTAGGTCTCGTCAACTGGAGTACTTCACCTGGTTCATTGTTGAGTGGTCTGTGTGTGTTGAGCGGCAGACATTCAGTGCATTTTATTGTGCACAGGGTGACAAACTTGGTGAAATCTTTGGCTAACACGTTTTGGCTTAATAGTTACTGTATCGTTTTCAGTTCATTGAATATCGTATCGCTTTAAATGAACCAGGGAGGCGATCACTTCATTCCAACCAAGTGATTAAAGGAACACGATCATGACAATAGTGATGAAGAGTGAAAATAATCATTACCTGTGTCAGCCACAAGTTCATCAACGTCGTCTTCTTCGATGAAGGACCGGATGAAAGATCGGCGTGAGGCTACGGAGGCGTTCCCACCAAAGCTCTTCCGGGACACCGAAGAGGGTGTTTTCGGAGTGGACGCTCCCAGTGCATGGATAGACTCGTCCAGCTGACTTTTCATGTGCTGCAGCCTATCGTTATCCTCTTCCTCACTATCGTAAATCGTGGCCGCTCTCTTCCTGTGCGTCCTGATAATGGAATGCTCAGTCGACTGGTCCTGTTCTGATCCGTGGAGATTGCTAATATTTTGACTGATCTGGTCTCTGTTGTTTCTCTCAGAGAGGGATTTGTCAACGTTGAAACTGCCGTCCATCCGCAGCTGGGACAGCAGCTTCCTCTCCTGATCCTCCATCTGATCCCCCATTAGGTCCTGGTCTGCGAATGCGTCGCTGTCCTCCAACTGGAGGTTGAAGTTTCCACTGAAGGACTCCAGTCCTGAACCATTAACAGATGAAGTTTGGGCTCTGATGCTCGGAATAGAAGTCTGTGAGACAGAGATGCAAAGCAATGAAGTGAAACTGAAAAGAAAACCAACAAAGAAACTTGGTACTAGACTACCAATATTTCAAAGGTGCTTCAGGTCACACCAATGTCATACTTCTTTCTAGGTTTTGAGAAGATGGCCATGTACTTGTATGTTCATGCTCCATAGACCTACCCCCCACACTCAACACTAGAAAATGTAAACTTCACTTTGTGTATTTAGGTGACATGGTTATGATTTATTGGCTACTGGACTGCCCAGCTTCCTGTTCCACTCAGGAGCATACCCATGCGCAAATGCACAACTAATTAATCCGTACTAACATACTAACAGGGCTCTTGTATTGTGTTGTAAAAACCGAACAAACCAATCACAAAAAATGTGAGATCGTTTACAATGTTATATATAATATACAATATAGTGTCTGCTGTTTTTCTATGTTTTCATTCAATCAACATTTGGATGATCAACTATGTTACATTTGACAATGTAAATGTGCAATCTAAGTTCAATGCAAAGTAGAAGCTACTGGGTTCAACTGTGCTTGCTGGGAGTAACAAATTACTTTGAAATTGCCATCGAGTGTTATGGAACATTCAAGGAAACACTAAATTCATACTGATTCCAACTAACGATTAATGACAGAAGAATCAGACTGTTGGTGAGACATAATGAGCTGAGGAAAGCTTACACACCTTGGGTATAGCTGATAGTCTTTTATTCTGCATGAGAGGACGCCCCATATCCAGAGACATTTCTTCATTCTTGGAGTCGTTTAAGTGTGAATATTTATTTTGCTGTAATTCCACCGTCTCTAAAGGCTCCTCCATCACCTCCTGAACAGAGGTTTCTGTGGTATCGACCGCCTCTAAAATCACTAATGAGTCTTCAACACCATCCTGAACTGAGGCACATCCAGCAACAACCACCTCTGACATCACCAACGACTCTTCCGCAACATCCTGGCTGGATATGTCTGCCATTTCCAAATCGCTCCCCTCCTTCTCAGAACGCTGATGTTTCAGAGAGTCCAACTCTCCATGATTGTCTTGGTTGGTTTGTTCTTCTGTTATACTTTCACCTCCACTTACATCAATCACCTTCTTCAAATTGTGCTTGCTGTCCTCTTTGCCTGAATCAGACTGCTCGAACTCTAACAGAACCACTGACCCGTTTAAGTCTTTCTTCTGCAGTGCAATGGAAGGACTGGTTGTTAGATTTCTTGGCTTTTTCTCATGTGACCTCTCTTTACCATTTTGGACCGGAAGTCTATGCCAGGCTGGCTCTGTGCTGGACGCTACACTCTCTGCCAGCTGTATATGCAGCTCTGACTCAGCTTTCATCAGCTCCTGGGCCTTCTGGACCCGCCCTTCGATGTACTGGTGCTCCTCTTGGTTCCCTGGGCCCTCATCTTGTTTCATGTCCACAGAAAACATGAGGTCATGATCTGAGATCCCAAACATCTCCATAGCATGGAGGTGGCCGATGTGTTTGTCGAGCTCTGGGTCTGTTTTTCGGTATTTGGAGTGCATGGCCTGAAGCTGCAGCTGTGTGGACGAGGACCGTGTGTCCTCCAGGGTAAACAGCTCTTTCAGTTCCTGTTTGCTGAAGTACCGAAATGGATTCTTCTTGTCCCCCGTGTTTTGCCTGATCAGGGAGTCCTTGAAAACTTGCCGCCTGTAGATCTTCTCTTCCACTGTACCACAGGTGATCAGCCTATAGATGACGACGTTTTCAGTCTGGCCGATGCGATACGCCCGATCTACTGCTTGAGCATCTGTGGCTGGGTTCCAGCTTGGATCATAGATGACCACTCTGTTTGCTGCTGTCAAAGTGATGCCAACTCCTCCGACCTGTACGGGTGGAAACGAGAGTCAAAACAATAAGAGGCCATCACTTATTCTAAATAGAGTGTTACTATAAGCTACAAAATAGGTTTCACTGCAGCCATTGTTTATGTAGTGATGCAGTTGTTGGGCTTTTGATTGGATTATTTTTGGATTATGGAAGATTGTAATTACAATTAAAAGCATATAAACCAAATACATTGTATGAACAGTGGTTCGGTGATTACGACCGTCTCCTCATAGCTAAAAGGTTTGAATGCAGCTTGGATCAACTTGGCCCTTTTTTCATGTTTCCCCACAGTCGTCTCCTAATATGTGGCAGCCTGGGTGAACTGATGAAACAAAATTTCAATTTAGGTGGAAGTGTGATTGATTTTTCTGTCTCTCTATGTTAGTCCTGTCTGTGATAGACTGGCAACCTGTCCAACAACCGCTGGAATGGTCTCCAACCTGACCAGGATGCGAGAGTACCGGATATGAATGGATATAGTGTGTGATTTTATTTTCTTGATAGGGAGCTGTATAGCATGTGGAATAATATTTTCAGTGGGTGATTACCACGTAAAACATCTTGTGCCTACTTGGATTTATTCTATGATAAACAACATGTTCTCCCTCATTTATAATGTAATGTCAGCCTGTACAATATCAAGCTTGACTTATGTAAGACTGTGAGATCAAAATACAAAAACACAATTTAAGATTTCTTGCATAACTAAACTTGTGTAACCAAACATGTTGATAAGAAATCCAAGGAGGATATGCTATCCAGATAGAGGTCACTAATGGATGACCTGGGTGACCTTTGGGAACCGGGCATTAAATGTTGAAAAATGTGGCCACCCTGAGGTATGCTTGCAATAAGATCAGGAAAGTGAAACTACGTTTGTCCCTAACCATAGAAGTCTGCCAAGAGAGGAAAAATGTGCTAAGCCTGAGACAGACTCTGTCAAAGGTTGTGTGCCCGCTTGCAAGTGTGAGAATAAACCGAGCAAGACATTCTCTGGTTTGTGAGTATTGTTTACAAAAATTGCCAAAACAATATTGCAAAACCGTAGAACTATGAAATAATCTATTCAAGCAGACACATCACTGATGTACTAACAACAACAACTCCAACAACAACAGTCACACTGACATTTTGGTCCCAGATTTGACGATTTCTACAGTAGAAGCAGGCTGCACTGACCTGCGTGGTGAGAAGGAAGACGGAGTAGCGCTCGTCAGTCTGAAAATGCGAGATGCGCCTCTCCCTCTCTGCCAGCTGAGTGATCGTACCATCCAGTCTCATCACTTTAAAGCCTCTGTTGCGGAGGATGCGCTCAATGATATCAAGCACCTTCCTGTCGTGACGAGGAATAAGTATAATTCATTCTTTGATGGACTTCTTGTGCAAACTTAAATATAAAATCACACTTTATTAATCTCTTGCCGGAGAATTTTGTCTAGACATCGCAATAAAATAAAACCGCATAAAAGGCAGGGTTTCTACAAAATAGACAGACATGGCAATTCAACATAAGTTAACATATTCAGATATATACAGCAGGTATAACACATAAAAACACTAACGGCCAATTTCAATCACGTCTGGTGCACTCAAAGTGAAGCTCTCAATCCCAAGACAAATTAACAGTTCCCAATGCCGTTAACACAGCACAACAGCAAAGAAGGATAAAGACGGAAAAGTAATTGGGTTGAGTAGGAGACAAAACAGGGATTACTATTTGTGTCTCTTTTCACTAAATGCATGAGGTCGGAGGATAAATACATTACTGCTTTTTTTCTTACTTTTACTGCACTGTGATCAGTGTTATAACTGTTTAAATGAATAACTATGCAAGTTGGAGGTAATGACAATATAATCCCAAAAAATTACACAAGTTAACCTCCCCTCGCTTCTCTCTGTTCCATATCTTTCTGCCTCCAGGGCTATTAGGACCACAAGATTAATTTGTTCTGTAAAAGAAATATAAGCCAGTCTTTTACTCTGCATACATATGCATATCAAGCAGTTCATCACTGAGCAGAATTTCAATTACAATTATCAGCTCTGCTAAAACTGTTCACAGAGTGAGCTAAATTGCTGCATAACAACGGGTTTGTAGACTCTACAGCCTGGGGATGATTAACCAGCAGTGGAAAAACAGCACGGGCCTGCTGCTTATGATCATTGGTTATTAATGTAACAGTTTTGACAGCCATATAGTCCAATTATACAAACCCTGAATCAAAATCAAACTGAATCGAGTCATACCTAAAGACTTGTGTCCATACCTATAATGAGCGAAGACAAGCGTGCGGTGCCCTTCCTGTCTGAGTCGCTCCAGAAGCTCGAAGAGAAATGTGAGTTTTCCAGACTCCAGTATTAAAGTTTCATCAGGAATGTTGTCGATGCTATAAGCCATGTCATTGCTGTCATCGCTGTCATGGCTTTCAGGCGTGTTTTCCTGCAGTCCAAGCTTAGAGAAAACTGCAGCAGAGAGAAGCCTTGGGTGGTCACACAGCTTTTTAAGAATGGTCAGCTCAGCCAGAGGGGATCTGGTAGTCAGGAGCAGCTCTTTGATGTGGTCCAGAGAGATAAACTGCCTATAAATCTCTTCCTGGATACTACTCAGATATGTCCAGACAATTAGGTCATTTTTTCTCGTTAAGTGCGGCATCCCTGCTCCAGGAGTTGTCTTAAGGTCTGAGCCCTGGCTTTCCTTGCTGTCTGATTGCTCCACTTCACACGCTGATGCACTGTTCATCTTTTCTTTCTGCACTTCTGTTTTTGTCCTACGCAGGAAGTAGGGGTTAATGATGGCCATGAGGTTCTCTGACATCCTGGAGCCAAGAGCCTTCTCTCCCGGGGTGGCATCCCTCTCTCGGGCTCGGGTGATGGGGTTCTCGTACTCCGCCTTAAAGGTTTTTGCTGTGCCCAGCAGAGCACCTTGACAGGCAAAATCAAAAAGGGCCCACATTTCTCTCAGGTTGTTCTGGACTGGAGTGCCCGTGAGAAGTATTCTATTTTTTGCAGGCACACCTGAGGCACATTTGGCTGTTTTGGTGGATGTGGTTTTAATTTTGTGTGCTTCGTCCAGTATCATGTAGTCCCATGTAAACTCTTGGCCTTGATAGGATGACAGCTGCTGCCAGTTGTTGATCAGCATTCCGTAGGTGGTTATGATGATGCCACTTCTCCGCTGAATTTTGTCTAAATTCCTGGTCCGTTCTGCTTTGCTCACACCATGAAATTCTTTGACTCTCATCCCAGGAGTCCATTTGGCAAACTCTTTGCTCCAGTTTGTGATGAGTGATGTTGGCATGACCAGAAGTGTGTACTTCACCAGCTCAGCATCGTACATGCCAGACAGAAAGGAGATGACTTGAATGGTTTTACCTAGGCCCATGTCATCTGCCAATATCCCCCCTTTATAACCATCCCTGTACAGACCATACAGGAAAGCCACACCCTCTCTCTGGTAGTTGTACAGTTTGTCGTGTAATTCTTTGAAAAGCATTAATCCACTGTTGTTGACATTGACAAAGTCATCGTCTTCACTCTCAGAGTCATTTTGTGTCACCTGTTCTTCCAATGTCTTTATTCTGCCCTCAAGTTTCTGGCTTGGGTGAATGTCGTAGGCCAATTTGAAAAATTCTAGACATTTCAACAAGTCCCCCTGTCTGGCAGCATCTTTGCCGCTTCTTACATATCTGCAGAAGAAAAAAAAACACACCACAGGTTCATTAGGTTAGATTTCAGCTTAATGACCCTTTCCACAACTTAACATCCCTTTTTCAATATCTGGATAAATGATCTAGATGAGGTGAGATGTTAACGCAAGGTGTTAATTAGCTCCGAAGAGGAGTAGCCTTTTTAACTCTTCCTTGTATATCACCAAAGGTCCAAGCTGGAACTACCTGCAGATTTTCCCCTGGATTCAATTTATCAGAAATCCAATACGGGGATGCTTGTAAAAACTAAAAATAAGTCAAATAACTTTTGTGGCAAAATTGTTATGGGAAAAAAACCCCACAAACAGTTAAGGGTTATCATTCTAAGCAAATCCCCAAACACTAGTCTGGGTAATTACCAGGTCTGAAATGAAAGGTTGACATCATTGACAAGGAAGAAAGAAAGAAGAGTACTCTATTGATCCCCATAGGAAAATTATTTCTCTGCAGTTAAGCCATCCTAACTATGAGGAGCAGCTGGGAGCAACCACACGCAAAAACACACACACACACACACACACACAACCACCTGAGGACCAACTCCAGATCTTCCATCTATGCCAATGCTGACAACTTGACAATAAATAAAATTTTTGGACAAATAAATAACAAATAATTAACTGAACTGTCAATACAAATATATATATGTATACATTGACCTTTAATAAAAGTCAATAAAAAGTTTTTTCCAAAGATGGTTCCATTTTCTTGTCCTTATTATGAGTAAGCACATAACTAACACAACTAGGAGAAGGTCAAAGCTATTGATTAATAGTTCCATTAATTTCATCAATTGTTCATTCATCAAAATAATCGTTACTTGTTGCTCTAGTTGTTACCTGTGGTAGATGTCCATCCTGTTGTCTGTTTCGAAGGACAGAGACCTGTCAACGAAAAGTCAGATTACTTACGGTGCACCAATGGAACCAAAAAATTATGGTCATTATGACAACATGGCAGTCTGAGCGTCTGCATACAGGACCTCTATGCTACAGTAACTTCCTGCTGTATTCTCTGATCGGTTGGCAACGTGTGCCACGTGGCCCCACACAGCGATATAGCTGAGACTTTGTGGTGGAGGCAGACATGAAGGAGGTTAGAGGGAAAATTAGGAGCCAAAGAAACATGTTTACAACATGTTAAAATCATTACAACACAGCAATCTTCTATTTGGTAATCCACAAGAAACGTGTAGCTTTTATTGTGGTGAGCTGGGCGGTGTTCTTTCTACTTTAGACTTCCCATTGCTATCTTAGCTGAATGTCATTCATTATTAAAATGCGTAGCTTTCATAACCGTGTAATACAGAGACCTGTTGCTGTAATGAAAGATAATATTATGGCGATGCGTATGAACAAATTTGTCTTTTGGCAAAACTTCAGTCTTAGTATTACTGGATCTGAGTGCTATGTTCGATGCGTCCATAGGTAATTACATATCTGAGTGGAGAAAAATTACATGTGGTATTCCCCAGGGCTCCTTTCTGGGTCCACTTCTGTTCAACATATGCACGCTCCCATTATAGTCCCGAGGACTATAATCCCTCACACGTGCTGAATAAGTGCATTGAGCAAATCAACGATTGAACGTGCCACAGTTTTCTTCGTCTGAACAAAGACATAACTGATCTAATTGTTTTTGGAGCCAAAGAAGAACGATTAAAAGTCCGTGCACAGCATCAATCGGTAATGTTAAAACCACAAACCAAGTTAAAAATCTTGGTGTAGCAATGTACTTTCAACATCTGCATTAAGAATTACAAAATCAGCCTATCACCTTATGAATATATCGAGGATTAAAGGATTTAAGTATCGGCAGGACTTGGAAAAACTTGACCATACATTTATCTTCAGCAGGCCTGACTACTGTAGTGGCATCAATCAATCAATCAGACAGCTGCGGCTCATTCTGAACACGGCTGCTCGAGTCCTCACTAAGAGCAAAAAAAAGCAGCAGAAGGCTTCGAGGGCTTTGCGGTTGCAGCAGCAGCACAAAGTTGACCACATTCTTTCTACAGACAGCTTATTGTGCTTTTGGATGCAACTTGTTTGTGGCGTTCTCTAGAAATTTCCAGCGCTCCACCTCCTTCTATGTTGCTGGACCTGTGGGCGATTAGAGTCGGGCGGACGCTGCATGCACTGAGGTCATGTGAGAGAGGGGAGAGCTGCAAACGCTGGCACGGTTCATATAAAGGGTATTGCTACATCCTATACCTCGAAAATATATACGATATACTGTTAAAAGTGGAGACGGTGGGGCAGACTCAGGACACATTGACGAGTTTCCATGTCTACTTTGGGAATGTCTGGGCATCCTCCAGGGAAGTCTTGCTTTTTAGAAAAAATTCTCTATACCTCAAACATTTTTCTTGTTATTACTTCTATTATTGAGAAAGAAAAATACATCCATGGAATGTGACACAGACTTTTGAGGCGGCGATTCAAACAAATTGCCCCGAAATGTTAATCAATACTCGTTCATGATTGAAAAGTGCTTTTGAAAGAACTCATCACTTCAAGCATATTAAATTCTTTGTATCTCACTAATAGTAATTGTTTGTTCTTTGTCCTATTGTGTTGGATTACGTGTATCCAAACAATCTTATCATAGAGGAAATAAGAAGATGTGTGAGTGTCTCCGGTTAACACGGTCGCTGCTTTATCTGCTGCAGGTTTTACATGAATCTTAATCGTGTCAATTTAGACTCCGCTGGCTACTCGTCCTTCGTTTCTGCCTGGACGTGACTCCAAATGTTGTCCCCGGAGACAGTCCACGGTCCACGGTGCAGCAGCAGCAGCAGAGGTACCAGCGGGGTCTTACCTCGGTGCTAACGGTTGTTGTTGACGTAGCTAGCTCACTTACCTCTCCATTTTCTCGGAGAGCTCTGTCATTCTGCCGTGCTCGGATGAATCCATGTTTTCGTTTCACTTTTCGCGGACAGAAATGTCGCTGAACTCCAGTCTTAGTCCGAAAACAGCCGCACTAGTGAACCGCTCCTTCTCAGTAGTGCTTTTTGCACTACCGGCATTCGTCCCGCCACTTTCGGTTCAGCAAATCGTGGAACACTTCAAGGGAAAAGACGAAGAACCGGAAGTGCGACACGGAACTAACCAATGAGCAGCGTTTTTCCGGGATGGGACCGGAAGCAAACAAGCTAAGTCACTTGTACGTTATATTAGGAAATTACCAGAAAATTCGGTGTTGATTGACAGAAAATGAGTGGAAATAAATGAAGAAAACCTTACATTTTCTGAACAGAGGCTCCATAAACTTTTTTTAAGTTATATAGTCTCATTAGTTTGTGGGTTTTTGGATCAGATTGTTATGCATAATAACATGATCACAAGAAACTGGATGCCATGTCTGAAAAAGGAATATTTGTGGGGAGAAAAGAGAAAAGAGAGTCCCAAAATACTTAAAGGATTACCAACCAGACCTTGAAGATAATGATGTAACCCGTTTAAGTTTTGATTTTTGTTACAGGACAGTATGTGGAGTTCCCCAAACCTACAAAGAAGCCTTAATGTCACCTGATGGACCCGAATGGCAACGTGCCACGAAGGAAGAGATCAACTCACTTAAAGAAAATGACACATGAACTGACCTCATTACCTGAGAACAGGAATAAAGTGGGGGGATGGGATGGGTTTATGTTTAAAGAAAATGCTGAAAGGGGAAACATCTTTAAAGCCAGATATGTTGATGGATGCTGGATACAGTCGGACAGAAGGCATTAACTTATTTCTTCAAGATGGGCACAAATGCAAATAGCCTTCAAAATGATCTTATCGTTCATTCTCTGATAGATGCAGACATTTTCCTGGAACAAGCAGAGGGTTTTGAAATCACATCAGAGACAGGAGAATTAAATTAAAATTAGTGTGCAAGCTAAAGAAATCCATTTATGGTTTGAAACAATCTGGAAGAAACTTCTGAATGATCACATAGAACAAGAACATTTTGTGAAAAACCCATCTGACCACCGGGTCGATAAGAAACAGAAAGGAGACGAATCAATCTTTGTAGTCATATGCGTTGATTACTGCAGCCAGCAGTATTGATCTCCTCAACAGATTCAAAGACACCATGGAATTCATATTCAACATGAAAGATCTGGGAAAAATATCAAACTTTCTTTGGTATACAGTTTGGGAAGTCCAAAACGGTTCATCCTAAAAATGCTCGAAAGATTGGCAGTGTCTGACTGCAAACCTGGATGGACCCCATGTGAGCTAAAAGTGGAGAGTGTCAGCAATGAGGAGGGGCACAGAAATGAGCATGTGAATCCCAGAGAATATCGTGAGATGTTAGGTAGTTTGATTTATGTCATGACCTGTACCAAATACTGATGAATCCAAAA
>OMNV01029173.1:0-52308 GCA_900303265.1 Brotula barbata | reverse complement strand
TCCCAATCTCTCTCTGTCTGTCACACACACACATACACACACACACACACACACACGCACACACACACACACACAGTCTTCCAAGTATGCCAGAAACCAACAAAAAAAACCCCCACAAAGTTAAAAAAATAGCGGAAAGTTCTTTGTACACTTACACTTCACAATTGTTAACAGGATCCCAAACACTCCCAAAATAAGGTCGTAAGCATCAAGCTACAGCGAGTGCTTTGTAAAAACGCGTTCACAGTAGTTCAAATAAAATGGCTCCGTATGAATGAATAAATAATTCAGTAGTGACAAAACAGCCTTCATTACAAACAATCGTCGCGGGACGTCCCACATCTTTAGATTCTGCATAAGAAAAGAAAACATAGCTAAAGTCTGCTAAGTAGCTCCCAGAACTACGAACACTGTGGGTCTAAAAACCTCTCCTGAACCCACGCACGCACGCACCCACGCATTCACACACACACACACACACATATATATACACATACCCAGTGTCTCACCTGCTGCACCACACATTAGACGACATGTTGAGAAACGTCTTTGTAAAAAACACAGGGAAAGGACCTTAAAGACATGATGAACTTCTTACACAGTAAAACACACTCCCCTCTGTTTGTAGCTTAAAAATCCAAGACAATAAACTCTGTCGGGATGCACGACCCCCACTTGCCTTTAAGCCTCTCGTTTCAGATCTCCAAAGGTATTCGCTGGTGCTCTCTGACTCCGCTTTCCTGATTCAGCAGACTCTGAAGGATGGAAACATTTCTAAGGTGAAGGTTTGTATTCGAAGGGGCTTGTCAGGGAAAAAAATCAGTTTCAGCGAGGTGCAGCCGAGAGCCAGAATGGGACAGCGAAATCGTGAGGAGAGCGTTCAAACCACTGAGCGGACAGTCTTTTTCCTCGTGGAAAGGAGGTGAAGGGACCCCAAAGAGAGACGGATAAGAAAAGGAAGGGATAGCTCTCCCAGAATTCATTGTGGCTGGTTGTGGGAGGAGTTTACAGAGAGATGGATGGAGGTCATGAAAGAGAGGAGAGGGAGCAGAGAGGAAGGTGAGCAGCTGTTTGATTAGAGTTTTGTTTTTGTCTTTGATGTACGTCGTAACATTTCGTTTTTTTCTTCCAGGTGAACGCCTTCAGAACTTCTTGGGGCCCCAGGCCGAGGTCTGCTTCGGAGCCACGCCCGTCCCGAATGTGGGGAAATCCTCGGCGCTGCTCATGTCCGGAGCCTGCGACAGGAAACAGACAAAGACTTAGACGAGATGTCGCCTACGGTTAGTGCATTCATCCTCCGTACGTTCCGGCTCCCACCTTGTTCCCTGCTGCATTCCAGGGGGCGTCCCGCACCACAAAGCCCTTAGCCGGACCGCCGCTGCTGTCGTCTGCTCCTCCCGTTCCTCCTCCTCCTCCGCCGTAGCGCGATGGAGGCTTCATGTAAGCTGCCAGCGTCTCTGTCTCCGTCACGCTGAGCATCTGGAAGAGGGAGGGAGAACAGAAGCTCCTGCTCTTTAGATCGCCTTTGGGCACACGCAGGCCGGACCGTTTGGCACGGCATCTCCTTTTTCACCGCTCTGGCACTCCCGCTTCCTTGGCATCAGCGTTTGGGTTTCTAACGTAGCTGCGGTACTCTTACTGTACGCAATAGGCATTCATCTTACCGTGTCCGCCTCCTCTCACCGCTCTCCTCCTAAACAATCATTTTCCAGTAACATGAACTCACATATTCGTCCTCCAGGTTGAGCAGGTGGTCGATGGCGTTGTCCACGGTCTCGGGAAGGCCCATCACTGTCACTTTATCCGGCTCGTCGGAGCCCGGCTGAGGGAACCGGATGTCCACCTGAATGCGGGAACAAAGAACAGAACGGATGAACGAGGCAGAACGTGATGTTACCGCGTTTGGTAAAGAAGAAGAGTCACAGGAACGGAGAGGCGATCTGAAGCCCAACCTTGAACTCCTCCATCAGCTTACGGATGGCCTTCCCACGGGCGCCGATGATGCGGGCGTGAGTCCGCGGGTCCAGGCGGACGTCTTGGCTCACCATCTCCTGCAGCTCGGCCACCAGGTGCTGGATGGCCTGACGCGCCTCCTCCACGTTACGCTCGTACCCCGAGATAACAATCAAATCCTGGGACGGGAGGCAGAGGGTTACGGGGGAGACGGACACAAAATGAGACAAGAAAAGACAGAAATGAAAAGAATCGCTGTTCTTTTTCCGTCATCAACACCTGCTGCTCGTCTCCTTTGTCGGGGAACTGGATGCTGACGTCGTGGTCTTTCCTGATCTGAGAGATGACCGCTCCTTTACGGCCGATGATCTTGGGATGGAACTTTGGATCGACGGACATGGTGACCTTGAAGCTGCGCAGAGCCTGTAAGAAAACAGAGTCAGCACCCGTTTCACATTCCATAACGCGTGAATGTGTTCACGGTGAGTTAGCATCAAAGAGCTCTGAAAGTTTAAGAAAGAAAAATAAAAAAAGCACTTATTGTGGAAAATTTCATTTCTCAACTGAACGATTCGTTTAAATCATCACGTCAGTGTGGAGCAATAAATTCAACGCCAGCATATGTTTGGGAACGCTGAATAAACCAACAGGTCCAGATGTTCTCTGTACTGTCTCCGTGAGCTAACACCAGTGTGTACCCTGTCCTCCTGCTCCGCCTGGAGTTCCTTGACCCTCTCCAGCAGGCCCTGCTTGGCTCGCTCCACGTTAGCCGCCTGGCCCGTCACCTTAATCACATCCAACTGACGCTCCGGCTGAGGCACCCAGATGTTTACCTATGCAGCAAAACACACACACACACACACACAACAGACGTCTCAGAGGAGCAGTGTGAAAATGTTCACCACAAGATGGCACCAGAGAGCGCAGCAGCTGACCTCGTACTCCTCCATCATTTTCCTGATCCCGCTGCCCTTCTGGCCGATGATGTAGCGGTGCAGCTCGTAGGAAACCTCCACGTCCTCCGTTATGGGCACCAACGCCTGGAGGAGGTGAAGGGCAATGAAAACCAGTACAGACGAGGGAGGATCAATCATCGGGCGTTATGTGAGGCGAAGAGGTGATTACCAGCAGAGCAGCTTTCGCCACCTCACACTTCTCCGCCCGTCCAGAGATGGTGATGATGTCACACTTGCGAGGGATAAACTCTGCATCTGGACTGACGTCTCCATTCTCGTGGGGTACAGCGTCCTGACCTGTGATTTTAGAACAGAAAAGCTATAAAAAGGAGCCCAGCGGACCATTGGCACTAAAAGACTTTTTTGGTCCTATTTTCTGCTGAGTCTGCTGTTTGACAGAGTGGATTAAATAATCATGTTTTGGGATCGTACACCGTCCTGATTAATCTGCTTACCAGAGATCCAAAAATTGTGATTCATTCACAAGCTGACTTGTGACAAAGCAAGTCCCCATATCTGAGTGTGATTTCATTCCCGTGGGTCAAAGTGTGTTTTCCTGACCTGCTGAGTTGTCATCTCTCTCTGGGAATTTGATCTGGACTTCATGTTCTCTGGTGATGTGCTGGATACGGCAACCTTTGGGACCCATGATGGCCCGGTGGTAGCGCTGTGGGATGGCCACCTCCAGGCTCACCTGCGCCTCCTACAGGAAGAGAATAGAGAGTCAAAAACACACCCCATGACACCCAGGACCACAGTGACGTTTAGAGATATACGCTCCACCGGCCCTGCCGGACTACTGACCAGGTCCTCGATGATCTCCTGGATTCGTTTCTTAGCAGCCTCCACGCAGTCCTTGGCTCCTTTGAGGCTGACCCGCTGGCTGTTGGCCCCCGTGCGAGGGAAGCTGACAGCCACGCCGCCGTACTCCTCGCCCAGCTCCCGCAGCACCTGGCCCCTCCGACAGACAAAATGGCGGTGGTGTCGTATGTCCACTACCATGCTGTCCTCCACCACATCGTCCTGAGGACGGACAGAGCAGAAAAATACGAAGATGAAAAATATTTTGACATTGAAGACGAGGTTTTATTGCTGCTGACTGCATTTTTAAAAATATCTGTATCTTTTTCATCATTCTTGCTGGTGCAGCTTGTGTGTCATTGTTTTGTTGTTTTTTTTAATCCACAAATGCTATTATTTCTATTCTGTCATTGAATATGACCTATGCATTTCTTTATTGTATAAATAAAATTAAACAACCACAACAGAAACCCTATTGTTGAAAAAACATGCACACACACTCATGCCTGCTCGAGCCAGTCTTAAGGACTTCAATACGACTCTGATAACCACAGACCGTACGGGGTCTTACCAGGTTTTTGACCAGGGTTTCCAGTTCTTTCTGGGCCAGACGCACAGCCTCCTCTTTTCCAACGATGGTGATGAGCTCCTGTTCCGTGTCGTCCGGCGAAGGGAAGATGATGCGTGCTCCCGTTTTGTCCCGTACTCTTCGAATATTGGCTCCGCCGCGGCCAATCAGAAATTTATGGTACTCCGGTTTTGCCTGCAGCTCAACTGTGAAGTTGTTGACTTGCTGAAAAGAGGAATGGGTTTTTATAATCTTCTTCTTGTTTTTCACTCTTCTCTTATGTCTGTGAACAGCTGACAGCTCCTTCCTTGCTCAGGGACACTTCAACTTTCATCAGATGATTACATGCTGTATTTTTCAGCTTACTTGACCAATTTCTTACTTAGTTCTTTGCTGTCCCTCCTCCCTCATTAAATTTTTTGCTCTTCTATCCATTAACTCTTAAATCTACCCTGAATTAACCCTTTGTTCTCCGGTCCCACCTACCTTTTCCTCAGCGAGCTGTAGCAGCTGTTTCTTTGCCTTTTCCACCTCACCAGCCGGTCCCCTGATCGTGACCTTGTCTGAGCCGGAACCCTCTGAAGGGAAATGGATGTGAACACCACCACACTCCTCCATAATGGACCGGACGAGGCAGCCCTTAGACCCAATCAGAGAGTTGTGCAGCTTGGCTGGGATGGTGACCTCCATCTCCTTAATGTTGGCCTGGAGGGATGAAGACAGAGAGAGAGGTGAAAAAGAAACCCCACAAGCAGCAGGGTTTGAGAGCGCCTGTGTCTCCTGAGGTCTCTTACCAACTCTCTCTGGATAGCGAGGATTCGATCTCGAGCTGCCTCACAGTTGCTCTTCTTGCCAGTGATGACGATCATCTCCGAGTTGCTGTTCTCTGTCGGCAGATCAATCTTAGTGCTGGTCTCTTCACGGATCTGGTGGCACAAAGGACAGGTGTTATTTAGTGCATATTGTAATATTGGCTCTGTTCACTGTATCTTAGGGATGGACATTATGGTTAAAATCACTATCACAACATCCCTCAACATGAATTACAGTCACAATCTGATGTACGGATACAAAATCTTACACTCAAGAATGGAAATGAATCAAATTAAAAGCGTGACGCTAAAGAAAAGTGTTTACATTTTTACAACAGAATAATATGATCCTATTATCACAAATCAGTTTGAATAAGATGAACGTCATGGTCCATCATTTCAACTCTACAGGTCTCACCTTTTTGATGTTAGCACCACCTTTGCCAATTATGTTTTTGTGAAATTGTTTGAAGATGGGTACAGAAAGTGAGAAACTGTTCTCGATCTGGAAAAGAAAAAAAGGTCTCCGTTACGCTGACACAGAATATTTTGAGGAAACTAGAAATGTGCATCTGAATGAAGGAAACCGAAGGAAAGAGAGAGTGGGGTCATACCAGGTCAGCAATGATTTTCTGAAGGAACTTAGCACATTTTTCCACCTCGTTCTTCGGCCCTCTCAGCTGGACGATGTCACTCTTCTGAGATGGGTCGGGAAAATTGATAATGACCTAGAAATCAATAAGATAGTATTTGTACAATTTAATGAGAAATGAATCGGTCAGAATCGCATAATTTTGTAAGACAACTTGTAATAAACTGAATTATGGGCATGGTGACGGGGACGAGGACAGGACATTCACCTCAGGGAACTTGTCTCGAACTTCTTTGATCTTTTCTCCTTTCTGACCGATGATTGTCCGATGGAACTTCTGCTCCACAATCATGTCTTTGGTGCGTTCATTTTCCTGGTAATGAGGAAATGGGGAGTGTACAGGAAATCGGTGTACGGACAGAGTATTTGTACAGAATGTCTTTGGGTTAGCCTGACAAGAGCACTGAACGGTCCCAAAGATTCTCACCATTCTCTGGACCATCTCGATGAGCTCTCTTCGGGCCAGCTGCACTCCCTTGGGATCTCCTTCAATCCGGACCAGGCCACTTCGTTCTGAGTCCTGGGGGATTCGTACAGACACTTTGTACTGCTCCTTGATTCGATTGACTGTAGAGGAAGAAAAGAGGAATGGAAAGACGAAAGGAAATTTGGTAGAACAGAAAAAAAGAAAAAATGAAGCTAGTGTTGCCATTTCAAAGAGGCTTGTAGTTTTTGCCATTCTCCACTTACTGGAAGGGAGAAATTTTAGATGTGCAAAGACTAAAAAACAACCCTGTCCGATAACTCTTCTCTAAGACACTGTTGATGCCAAAGTCATTCTCACAAGTCTCTGACTCAGCACAAGTTGACAGAAAAGATCCCTAACAACACTGTTACAGACACGGACTCCTCCTGACTAAGTAAAAGGATTTATCTAACATCTGGCACAAAGAAAAGAACCAAAGTAAGAGAATCTGTGGCAGGGAACATTTGCTTGTATATTAAATGACACTGGTTGGATGTTTTTAACGTTTTTTTTTTTTAGCACTGCTGATCCCGCTCATGCTGTTACTCTTATTTTCTCTATTATGATGATGATTATGATGATCAACACAAGTGCAATCTACTCACTGTTGGCTCCATTTTTTCCGATGAGGTGTCTGTGGAAGCGCTGGTCTATGATGACTTCGGTGTAGTCCATTCTCACCAGCTAGACACAGAGGGAGAGAGGTGATGCTACCTACTTAAGATGTACTGGACAGCTGCTGAATTACAATAAGCGGTAACTCTGGTTGCAAAAAAGGGTCACAGATTGGCCCTGAGAGACAAAAGTGGAGCGACTTTCTCTGTTGCATTCCCAGAGTAGCTACAAAGACTCTTTATCTTAAACGTGTGTCACTGTAAATATAGAGTAGATGTATTTATTTTCTCCTGAGGAACACTGGTTAAACTGTCGTCCAGACCACCACACAACACTTTTCATTACAAGCGGAGGTGTGCAGGTTATACTGTGAATACTGCCGTCGCTCAGTTCTTGTTTACGGTGCTGCACCGAGGTCACGTCTGTTTGTGGGCTTGGGCAAAGTAAGCAGCGGCACATTGGCTGCAGGGGCTGTGCTGATTAACATTATATAGAGAGACAGCCAGAGAGACAGCGTATGCGAATAACAGAACGAGAGAGAAAGAAAGAAAGAGAGAACACACTTCCAGTACTCGCAAATTGTAATTAGATTACTAGACAAGGGGGTCAAGATTACTGGGTGCACCGTCCAATTATATGAAGAGGAAATGCTGAAATTATGATGTTATCACTTAAATAAACAGGACAAAAGCCACTGAATTAACGTGAGTCCGAAATGTATTCAATCTAAGTACACGAGTCAGTTTGTGTGTGTGTGTGTGAGTGTTTGTACTGACCAAGTCCTTGATGATCTCCTGTATCTGGGCCTGAGCCTGCTCCACCTCTTCTGTTGGCCCTTCCAAACTGATGCGCTCCTCCCCGTCTGTAAACTCTATGTGAACCTATAGACACACACACACACAGAAACCATCAGATGTTTCCATTCCTAGCCCACTCTCTGGCGATGCTATTCAATGCTGCAGACAGCAAACAGAAAACATTTCAACTCATTTAATGTTTTCAACTTGACGGCTCTTCGGTCACATCTTATTATCCAACCACACAGCTCTTCTATTCACATAACAAACACCACAGGAAGTCACACACTGCTGGTAGTCCCACACCCTGTAGTCAGTCTTCTCTCTCTCCCCCACTCCCTCTCTCACCCGTGGTAGCTGTTGTGTAATCCGACCAATATTTTGTCCTTTCTTGCCGATGATGAAGCGATGTAGCCAGGCTGGTGCCACCACCTCCACAACCATGACACTCTTTGCCTGCAGAAGTACAAAATGGTCGCACGGTTAAACATTTACACTCGTTACCTGTTTCTCCACACTAATAAACTACCTATTTCACACTCCTCAAGATATGACAAATTTTCCCCTATCCCCTCCACACTCCTCTAACCTTGGCATAGACTTGTGTAAGTGCTGGTCCCAGCTTGTCGGGCTCCCCCCTGAGGATGATCGTCTCTGAGCCAGAGTCCAGAGGGGGCATCTCCACAGAAACACCCGTGGCCTCCAGAATCTCCTGCAGGGTGTTGCCTTTTGGTCCGATTATGTACTTGTGCTGAGACTTCTTCACCTCCACAGAGATGGTGGTGGTCTTCCTTTTCTGCAGGGTGCAAAGTGAGAGGAAACAAATGAGGAGCCCAATATGATCATCCACGAGGAAAGGATGGGGAAGAGGAAGAACTGAGGAGTACTGTGAGGGAGAGATGGGAACAAGATGAGGAGACAGAAAAGAATGAAAGTGTCAGTGTCAAAGGATCAGTGTGAGGAGGAGAGAGTCAAGGAGGACAGAGACAGAAAATCATAGGCAATAATGGGTAAATAGATGGGTAGGAAGGGAAAGTGATTGAGACTGATTGAAGGTGAAATGTACAGGAAAACATGATAGAGAAGAGGTGGTGAAAATATAAATTTGTTTTTGCGTCTCATGCATATGCATCAAACAACATTAGCATTCTCATCCTGTTATTCTCTGGTGAAATCCAATTTTGTCTCTACGTTATCTGCTTGCCTATCGCCACCCCTCATCTGGTACACGCTCACACTCTCTCTCCGGGTTTCATCCATTCATCTTTTCCTGTTTCTTTTAAACATCTGTAGAGGATGAGCATTCGTTTGCATTATAAAATTCTAAAAAAATTAAATTAAATTAAAAAAAAATGAATGCTGAAAGCAAAGATAAATCTTTTTTCCTTCTGAATAAATACACATCATTTGTCATCCTGCTGCTGTCACTAGTTCAAGGATTTGACAACCTCCGGATAAAACACAGACCGTACTGAACCCCGAAGTCAAAGGTTGGATCCCTTCTACCAATAATTCAAGACAAGGAACAATCTTGCTAACTTTGAGTCATTCTGAATTAGAATATGACATCATTGCCTGTAAAGCTGGTGTAAATGAATGAGAAACATAATAACATTACGGCAAGGAAAGAAATAGACTGCTTTGTTATTCCTTCATGAAATGGATTATTTGATTTGATCTGAAATGGATTATTCAAAAATGTATAAACAATGTAAGATTAATTGTCTTTGATTATTTTTTAATTTGTTTCTTGCAATGCATTCCTTTTTTTTCCACAGGGCTTTACTGAACTGTTCTTTAAATATTCTAAAGAATATCATTAAAATATGACTTTGACTTTGCACTCATTTGTGGAGATAACTACAAAGATCTGAGCATATAACTAAGACTACGAATTTTTACACCGCTGTTGTGTAAGCTGAGACATTAATTGATTATAAATGGTCGATAACCAGGTTCCATCTAAATCAGAAAACTTTGTATTGGTTCAAACGAGATCATAAAATCTCTGCTTGGTGCCGTCCTACGTGACAAGAGTCTGCCCTCAAAACTATTGAACAAACACACCTTGTCATCGTAGATAGCGCGAATGCGGCTAAGTGCCAGAGCCACGGCTTCCTTTTCACCGGTGATGACGATCTCATCCTTCGGCAGACTGGGGGGAGGGATGCTGATACGAGCACCCGTCTCCTGGCTCAGCTCCTGCACCAGCCGGTTGTGGGCACCAGCAATGAAAGGGTGGAAGACCTTCTCCAGGGACAGACGCTCCACTGCACGCTTATCCTGCGTGAGTGGGCGTGTATGAAAAAGGAAGGTGAGGGAGGGGCATGTCGGCAAAGGAAACAACGATTAGATATGCAAACACTTGATTTCCAACGTGAAATCTTAGAACGAGGACTGCCATGATGAGAGTACAGCATGTGAAAAAAAAAATACTGCAATTTACATTAAAGAAGTTTATCCAGGCAGGATCTATGAAAGTTCAGTGCAACAGTTACAGAAACAGAAACACAATAAAACATATTTCTGATCCGCAGTTCACCTGTTCCGCAGAGATGAGTAGGATCTCATGGCGAGCCTTCTCAATCCCCTCCTTGGTACCAGTGATCCGGATGTTGGCGCTGGGGTCATCAGGTCGAGGAATGGCAATCTTCGTAGCCGTCTTCAGCTCCAGCTCCTGCAACTTCTCACCATTCTTACCGATGACAAAGCGATGGTGCTCCTTGGGGATGGCCACCGTAGCAGAGGCCTTGTAGGGAGACAGAGGAACAGAGTATTTTCAAAGGAACGTGAGAAAAAGTTGCATTGTGCCACAAATAAAAACATGGGGAAAACGAGGTACGCATCAGGGAACGTTAACATTATATAGATCTCAGTGCAAACCCACCAAGTTGTGCTTCTTTTCTTTGGCCGCAGCTTCAAATCAAATATCAAAAACACGAGCGTATCATTTTACACTTCCTGGTTTACCAGGTAAAGCAATTAGCTCAAACTCTCCTGGCACTGAGATATGTACCTTGCGATGAGGACAAAGTGTTTTCTCTTCGCTATTGTATCAATAACTGCAACTCAGCTAAACAGGTGCACCAAATGAAGTGGAAATCAGCACATTTGTTGCTGAAGACCATAAAGGCCACCCTTGGGAGCTGACGATCATTTTTCATTTCAAGTTTTTGACCTAATCTGACCTGCCTGTGCAGCTAGTTTTTACCAGCTGCAGCTAAAACTAACCAGATACCTTTAGTTTCATTTATCACTTAAAAGGGAGCACTGCTACATTTTGCAGCTATGGAAGCAAAGAGTGATGAAAGCAACATCTTTACAATAAAACTTGCTTTGTTTGATCCTCACTCAATCAAACAATAAGCGGCCTTCAAATCCTTTAAACACGAAGCACCACGCCTTGTATAAGAACATAAAGAGTCACAATATACAACACATCATAGGCATTTAGAAGTTGGCAATTAGGGCAATTTGACTCACGTGGTGACTACAACTGTGCAGCTAAGCAATATTATCACAACTTTGTGCAAAAATAACACTCACTATTTTATCCCTCATATATAGGAATAAACAACAGTTATCAAATCTCAACTAGACACATTCTTTCGCCAAACAATTTGCAATACGACTAATCAAGAAATCGTTGCATCAAACAGAAAAATTAGAGTTAAATCCCCGTCCCATTATCTCATTTTCCCAGTTTTGACAAATCGCAAAATGCGAACGTCATTTTATATTATACTGTATATAAATATGTATTTATATTCTATTTACCTGGGTCTGCAAACGAGCTACAATTTCTTTGCGAGCCTTCATGACCGAGTCCAGTTTGCCAGTGACCATGATGGACAGCCCCTGGTCTTTGGCGAGGGACAGCTCAATGTGGGCTCCCGTCCGCTGCATGATGTCCAGGCAGACTTTGGCCTCCTCACCCTCCCCAAACTGGCTGTTGTCCTTGTAGCGACGCTCCTCCAGAGGCACGTGGAACACCTAGAGGGCATTCCAGGCAATGTTTCTCATCTGCGTGCATTTAACTGGCCAACACTACTACAGCTACAGATCATAAAAGACTGAACATTAGACATTAACCAATTGAATTACACATATTTACTTACAGTATCCATGCAACTACCCGTAAGCATTTTTCTTCAGAGGAGGTTGTTTTTTTTTAAAGTCAGTTTTTTTAGAGAGCTGAAAATGCAAACTTCCTTCTTTGGGCGTGTATGTATTGATTCATGACATTTGCATAGACAGTGCCGGGTGTCTGTCTGTTATTGAAATCTGCGCCTGACCTGGGTGATAACAGAAGCTTTGATGGGCCGGATTTTGCCGCCCCACGCAGGAGCCGGCTCCTCAGCTTTCTCCCCTGGAGCCCCCTTCTCCGGTAGTGGAGGGAAGGCCTCCAGGTAGGTGGGGATGTAGGCCTCATCCTCTGGGACACAGCCTGGACAGAAAAGAAAGGGATCAACATTTTTAGGGTGAATGGAGGCATATTGTGTTTTTTGTAGGGAGCAAGATTTTTTAAGGGTGCACTGTTGAACACGTTTGTTTCAGTTTTCTTAAACCAGATGCAGAATAAAACAACATTCTGTAATTAGCATACAATTCCTTGGAGAATTGACTTGACAAAAAGCAACTGGGAAAAGGTCTAAATGAGTTTACCTGATCTCTTGGGTCCTTCAGGCTACGAACAAAAGTAAACAAAGCTAGCCAAGGCAAGAGCAAGACAGCCAAGCTATTACCTGTAATCTCCTGGTCTTTGAGGCCACTGCGATGCTCCGCAAAGCTCTCTGGGGTCAACACTGCCACTGAGCTCATGGTTCAAGACTTATTCCGCTATTCCACTGAGACAAAGAGGTGAAAAGGACAGAGTGTTTGTCTATTAATAAATAAATAGGTAGAATCTCTGGAGGAGATAAAAGATCGGTATGACATTCCATATTCACCACACTATGTCGAAATGGGTGATCCAACTGCAAACCGTAACCAGAAATACAAACGCCCATTTCAGAGTGTGGCTGTTAAGTTTGTTCTGTCCTCCTTCATTTCATTTCATTCCATCTTTTCTCTTGGATTGCTTTTCACAAACCCCAGAAGAGAAGGGCTGCCACTGTGGCACTGCACAATGCACTGATGCTGCACTATGCACCTGAGATACCCCAATTAACATTCTACCCACCCCAGACAAACACACAGAGCCATAAAGCCTTTGGGACATGCTTTTCACAAGTCATGCACTATCAACTGTCCTCAAATAAAAACAACTGCTGCTGATGTTCTTTGTAGTACAGCACTGCAGCAGCATCTCTAGTCTTCCTTAAAAAGATGGGACAATCCTAGCCATCCCAGTGTTGTTGTTTTTTTAAAAACTAATAAAATCTAAAGTATCTGTATTAAAATAGGGTCATATGACAAACCAGGATGGTTGAATGAATTTAGAGAACAGAGAAACAGTCTCATTTAGGAAGGAAATGTCATTTTTATGGCTAATATCTGCTGGGATCTCAATGAATTCAAACTAATTTGAATTCAAAACTTGGCATAAAAGAAGATTATACAATCAGCCTCTAATTAAGAGCAGCTCCAATGTTGCTTCAAGGTTTAACAGTTCAGACACTTTGTTTTATACCTCTGGGATAAAACCATGTTCAAAATAGTAGTTAAATTGTCCAGGATAATGGGATTCATGCATCAAAACCAGTAGGCAATGCATTTCAGTCTGAAATTATCATTTATTTCGTTGTCTTTTAGTAAAACTGGGTTTTGGGAACTTGTGCATTTGTAACCATTGATTTCCATTTTTATGACAGTCAATCAAAAAAGATATTCTAATTAAATCCACCTCTTCTTTTAAGGCGCTCCTGGCTGAATAAATTAAATTAGTGGTATTATCAAACACCAGCGAAATGTTCCAGACAGTGAATTCAGAAGTAACATTTAAAATTAGCCGACAAAAATACCATTAAACCCGAATGCATACAATATAAACTGCATTACAAACAGACACAAGATACAAGGAAGGAAGTAAAGTATGCAGCAAAACACTGAGGCAACTTGAGGAGGGGAAAAACATATCACGGTTATCATCATCAAGTCTAAACACTGTACAGAGAGAGCCTGAGCTTACCTGCAAAAGGTCAATTGCCAGAGAGTCCGTCCAGTTTGTGGCTACCGTAGACGCTTCAGTGTGAGTTTGTGTTTCACCTCCTGGATGCACAGGGGAGGACAGAGATGCGTTTTCTCACAGACTGAAAGCGAACGCTGGAAATCACTGCAGTTCACTGCACAGAAGCTGAGAAAATACTGTAAAGACTCACACTGCTCTGTACCCTATAGTCAGTAGATCAGACTCTCCTCCTTACCCCTCCCCTTCCTTCTCTCTTCTGTGTCTTTCTGTTATGTCTCCTACTCACTCGCAAAGTGTCCCCCATGTATAACTTCACAATAACTACCTGAGCAGATGTAAACAAAAAGGGTGTACAAGCAGTAACCCCACAGGAACCAAAACAGCAGCAAACAACAAACAAACATAACAAAACCACTTATGTCACAAAGAAACATTACCAACCTAATACTGGCTGTAGACAGTTGTGCAAAGAGTCTAAATTTCAGTGCTATGAATGGCAATGGCATGCCATACAGAAAGCAGCTATCATTTAAACCACTATTTACATCAGTGTTTGATCAGTTAGGATGGCTACTGTGGATATGCCCGTTAAATGGCCGGCAAACTACGATAGAAAATAGAGGGAAAGTAGCGAAACTGTGCTCGCTGCAGCGTATTTTAACGCATTCAGCTAGCCAATGCAAACAGAGGCACACGCAGTAGTATTTTCTTTGTTATGAGACCACCTTCGTGGCGGCTGTTTGACCTAAGAGTGACTGGGGGGTAGAAATGCAGCAGCCTTTGCAGACTTATAGAAATGAAAATAATGACAAGTGCATGACAGCGAAGTTAATCTGAGCCCACACATCGACGGACTTCGACCGTGCATCGTGCTAGCTCGGAGAGGCTGCACTGCATGGCTGGTCCTGACAGTTAAACGGGTATAACGGTTGCCCAGGGAGCACACGCAAACTATTTTAAACGCAATTTAGCTTTGTTGGGTGAGCGGACACACACCGCTGCTCGAATCTCATCCGGTGATGATTACGCGTAAGGACTTTGTGATAATCGGCTAAAAAACAAGCCAGACGGACAGAGAGCCAGCTAGCTACGAGCGGCTAACCGGCTAACCCTTGTTGGTTCTCCTTACAGCAAGCCGGCTTTTTAGCTTATTCTGTACATACTGACATCGCCCGTTATACTCTTAATTTGAAATAAAGGTAACTATAATTCAAATAAAGGGAGAATTCGTACCTTACAGGCAGAAAAATTGCAATCTGTGTGTTTGACAGGTGACGGTGTAAACACAGATGTGATTGGTCTACGAGCATTTCCTCTGTCGGCGGAGCGATACATATATGCACTGCGACTCACTGAGTATAAAACAATTGCCGCAGTATCTTTGCGCGACAGTGGCATCCAGGTTAAATAGACCCGTATAACGTTTCATTGGTCTGATTTTTAGTGTCAACTTTTATATACAGACCAACTTGTTGAGTGTGAAAATCGAACTTATGGCTGACTGGCACTGATAAGTGACCGCATTTATCCGGTATCAGACATCATTGAAATTGACCGGGTCTACTTCTCATTCATGTTAGCCAGTTTCATACATCTGGATTTGAACTGTTTTAACAGAGTACAAGAAAACACAACAGGACAATATCTTACCACAGCACCATTCCTCTTCTCTTTTAAGTAAACTTTATACTCCTCAATGTGCTTGTTGTAGATAGACATAAATACTGACACTGTTGTTTTGAAAGTTGTAGGATGGACTCAAATTCTTACGACTTGATCATAGAGAACCTAAAGGCCTAAAGCCCAAGATATTTGAAAGATAACTAACCGGTTCCAACGGTACATCTTTATGAGATGTACAGTTTGACTACTTGAATGGAATGGAATGATTGTGTACTTGCTGGCTTGTTGTGCACTTAAAGAAGTTGAGTTGGTCTGTTGGCTGACTGCCAGGGTCAAGTTCACCCAAACGTTTTGCTTTATGCCTCTAAAATGTGCATCTCTTCATCATCTAGAAAAAGGCTTTAAATAGTTTTGAACCAGAGGACAAAGATTTAATATCATTATTGGATTAGATAAATATGTAGTTAACAAATTCATATAGTAATGCTTCTTTCACACCATTATCCACTGAATGTTTTTGTGTGTGAAGGGCTGCTCTTTTTATTTATTTGTCGTGTGTATTAGTTATAGTGACCCTGTGGCATTCTCCATCTTTTTGAAACATTTTGTCCTTGCCATTCAGTCTTGAAAAGTGAAAAAGTGGGAAAAAATGTCCTTCTAATGCAAAAAAAGCTTGGCATACTTAAGGAATGTTCTAGAAATGAGACTTAATAACCAACACATAATAAGTCAAATCTTTGCTCTATAATCAAGAAAATTATACTTGATTCTGGGAAAATGTTCAAAAATTGAATGTCAAGTGTTCTATTTTTGAATGAGTGGTTCACATATCTATGTGACCAACAAAAGTGTTTTGTTTTTTTGTTTGTAGTCTTAAAAGAAAAGCAAAGATTTCAGTTAAAATGTTACAGTGATGCTGTTCAAGTGAGGAATGATATTGAAAAATCAATGAAAAATTCCAAAAATTGAGTTCAGACTCTAGAGGGTTAAAATTTGTTATTACTGCTGACAATTGGTGCAGTGCAGCTCTATAGAATAGCTGAGACTCACATATACCAGGTGAGAAAAAACAACAACTATTTTAGGAATAGTTTCTGTCTGATCCTAATAATAGTCTAACATGCAACATTTCTGCGTGTGATATGTAAATGCTGCTGCTTCAAATAAATGCACATAATAATACACACAATAATAGAACAATGATTTGATGAATTGTGCTCAGTTAACTGAATATAAGATGGAACTCTCTAATATTGACATTAATTAGTGTACATACTACTTTACTACTTTAATAGACTTTGGTATATTAAATGTCCTGGGTTATTGATGTGATATATTTAACACACACGTTTTGAAGAACCCTTGCAGACATTTGGTGGGGTGTAATTTGCTGTCCCCAAGTTCATCAAGCAAGTTTCACAGCCTCCAAGCTCAAGCTGTGATTCAGAACAGCCATCTTGTTCAGGAAGTCATCCTGCTGTCCTCATCCTCCTCCTTGTTGAGGTTCCCCTCCGGCCTCATCAGAGCAGCAACATTCTGCTCACCCAGGCACCACTCCAAATGCGCCTTATCCTCTTTGGATCTTTAGGAGATTCTCCTCAATCTTCATAAAATCATTGAGAGCTTTATTTTCCATCTTCTTAAGTCTGTCTTCTTGCACTGTGGCAGCATCATCCTCGTCACCTCTCTTTTGTCTGTGCAGCATAAATGCCTCCTGCTGCCAGTTGGCATGGTGACGGTCCTATGGCTCCTCCCTGGGCCAGCTCAGTCAGTTGTTTTTGTAGACCTCTTGTTTCTCAGGTTCTTTGTTTTGTTCTTGTTTTTATTTTTACTCTTCCTCATTATTGACCCAGTCCCTCCTGCTGAGTTTCCTGGTTGATGATCTCCAGCTGTGACTCAGTCAATGGTGGTTACGGTCGTCCATACCGTCAACACATGCACGACTCTGCATTTTGATGTCTCCCTGCAGTATCAAACATTGTTATTGGTAAAATGGTTGTGCAAATATGTGAACAAAGAAAAAAAGGGGTGAACGGTGCATGTAGTGATGGATAAAGTGCTGGTTTTTCACAGGACCCGAAGCAGAATCGAAGCACACACACAGGAAGGTGGATGAATAACAGATACAAGATACTGCAGGAGAAAATGGAAGGGAGAGGAAAGTGCAGGGTAAGGAAGCGAGCCAAGAAGAAGAGATTCAGGTAGCAGGATAGATGATAATCAGAACGAAACACTCACAGAAGAAGAAGAAAACTCAACCAGATAATAGCACTGTTTCAGCTCGGAGTAGGCACGGGGGACTGTGAAGTGGCTGTGAGGGAGTAAGAAGGAGCATCCCGCAATGAGAGGAATCCAATACGTTTATCAATAGGCATGAATGGGAAGGTGAAGACAATCAGAGGTTTGCCAAATGGATTATTGATGATTGTGTTGTCAGAGTGAACGAGATGAATGGAGATGATTCAGGCCTCCATTGAGAGGGTGAGGGGAGTTCTTACACAAATACCTACATCTGTCTCAATGGACGAGGCAAAAGAAAATGACAGGCGTACCAAACTCATGCGAAACATGGAGAGAGACATGAATTTTTGTCCGTAATGATCAGCTTTGATGAGGAAAAATTGGCGCCCAAAATATTCCTCGGATATGTGAACGGTCATTCAGGTCCTATCAGACCTTCCTATGTAAACAAGCATGATTTTACACTATAATAAACAAGAAGAACTGAATGAATGAAACACATCTGGTCCACAGTCCAGTCCAACCTTTTGTTGGATTCAGGTAAATATGGTGACATACAAGTTCTGATCCACAATGCAGCCCAATTAGCTATTTTGTCAAAAGCTGATAAACAATAAGCCAGTTTAATTCTTTAAAAATGAACTTTATTGAACACGATTTATACACTTTTACAATTAAGACAAGTGCACAATTTTGCGATAATGATAAAGTAAAAAAAATGAAATAAAAGGCGAAGGTTTACAAGTCCAGTTCATCGAGTACATTTGATATGGCAATTCCAGTTTTCATTTTCATAAATTTGAGGGCTCTTATATTGAAGTTAAAACCAGCATGGTGCAGATTAAACAAATCTATAATTATTAGAATTAAAAATGTAAAAAAAAATGTATTGTTCATAAACTGTGCTTTGTGGATGAAAAATTGGCATAAATGAGAACAGACACTGAGAGGTCTAAGCTGTCATCATCTATTAATAAAACATCAATAATATCATCGGGAGGAAAAAGTTAGGTGAAAATAATTGTGAACCTCAGACCAGGAGTCCGGAAGGTGTGTGTAGGGTGGGGTGTGGGGGGTCGTCGTCTTCCATCCCTTCCGCCTGTCAGGACCACTCACTCCGAATAAAGGAAATAAAGGTTAGAATATCAGTCATAATCCACCCAAAGTACAGCACACCACCAGTCGATCCCAGAGAAGAAGCTCAAATAAAAAGGGATATTTATGTTGTCGGTACTGTGTCATTACCAGGCATAACATTGTAATAAGACAACAAACAACATAATAAAGGCTATTGCTGTGTCCAGCGATCAAAGTGGCGGGGGGCGGGGCCTGTCATCTTATTTATAATGTTTCTCACGTTATGTCACTACTGCAACTTCCTCACAGTTTGGCGAGGAACGCAGCGACCATTCGGGTTTCCAGTCTGCCCCCCCGTTAAAGCTCAGTTCCCGTAGTGTCCGGTAGGGGGCGTGATGAGCTCAGGAACTGCTGATTGGCCACAGTGCTCGGTCACCGACTGCTGGTAACAAAGGGGAGACAACAAGAAGCAACTCACTCTCCCTCTCTCTCTCACACACACACTCACACACCCACAGAAACAAGACCAAAGTGGGCAGATCGCTGCGGATTATTTAGTCTTTCGTCTTTATTCACGGCTGTTTTTCTCTCCCACCGTTGAAGTTGTTGATACTCCTTCGCCTCGATCGACCGATTTTGGTGGAAAACGGTTTTACCGAACGCTGAACTCATTTTGGAGTGACAATGCTACAGCCGAATAACCGAGGATAGAGATTGAACCCGGTCTGGATGTGTGTTGGTGAGTGTATCTCAATGCTTTATAATCTATTACAGATTATCTAACAATCCGCAGTTTATCGGGTGTAATGTGGTGACTCGGTCTTTACGCACCTGTTCCCGAATGAACAAAAAAATTCTAATAAATCATAAAATCATGAATCACCTGATCTTTCTTGAAATTATGATTTACTCACACGGTACATACATAAACATAGCTTTGTTCAATCAGTTTGATCAAAAATCTGCATTTCTCCTATTTATATTGACAATTTGGAGAAACTATGCGTAATAGTAGGTAGTGTTGTAATAATATGTTTAGTAATAAATAAGATCTATACAAGGTTTGGCACGTGTTAGCAGATGTTAGTGTTTGATTCAAGTTATATTGTGATCAATCCATCCATACTGTTTATCTAGTGTGATTTTTCCTTAAATATGTCCTATGATTATTAAAGTTTCATCATAAGTTTCGGTTTCATATTCCATCATAAATCTGATGTATTGTTTATATGTATGAGATGAGGAGCACCTGATCATTTAAGTCAAAAAGCCCATATCTCTATATCCCTGTCCTTTTTGTATCCCTCCTTCCTTATATATGTACATTTAATGCATGTGTATTTGTCTGTGTTTGTGTGTCTGTGTGTGTTTGTGTGTGTGTGTGTGTGTGTGTGTGTGTGTATTTGTTTTTTCCTCCCCGACACACCTTTTCCGTCCTCTCTTCCTGGACAACGTGGAGCTTACGCTCTCATCACATGTAGTCTGGCTGATTCTTCTCTCTTAAAGCCCCCCTACCCATTTTACACACACACACACAAGCAGACACACACCCATTGGCCTCCGGACAGATGGCATTAGTGCAGACCACTGTGTGTTAATGGGATTCGTCCTTTAAACATTAACAATTGTCCACAAGCTGCTGGTATTTAAGGAATCGCACCATATCTGATATGTTTTTGGATTTGGTCTCCGCAGGACAAAAACCCTTACTGGGATGAATGAGTGGCCCACTGACCTCCCCCGTGTGTGTGTGTGTGTGTGTGTGTAATCCAGTAGACTATTAAAGTAACCAGGTCAATAGAGTAAGGGCAGACAAAAGAGGCCGTGTGTGCTGCTGTTCATTGAAAGAAAGTCCGTGTAGACGTAACCTTAATGGACCCTCAGACACATTTGGCCTGTATAACCCCAAAAAACAAACAAGTCCAAACTGGATTCTTGTACAAAGAGACAAAGTCAAGCCCTGTTAACAATGAGGATATTGAATAAACACTTCTCCTTCCACCCTAAAACCTCCTCATTATGTATGTAACAGTGCGCTGGCCTTTATCTCCCGCTCACCATTGTGTCCTTTGTGATAGGTCGAGATGAACCTTTTAAAGAAATGCATTATCTTTGCTCTCTGATCACATCAAAACATTGTAAATATGGTGTCAAGTGGCATAAATATTTAATTTTAAGTGGTCCACATGTTCAATCTGACCTAAATAAACCCTCGATTTCATACTTTTTACATCTGAAATGACTGAATTGCTTCCGTTCCTTTTGGACTCAATTGTTGCACAAGAGATTTGGATCGCATTGTTTGAACGAAAATCCAAGCAACATACTTGCATTTTCAAACACAAATACACAATTGTGTGTTGTCAACCACACTGTGTTCTCCGTAAGTCAACACACCCTGTTCTTAGTGTTTTATACGTCATCACAATGACAGTCACTGCAGGGCCTGAAACCAAAACCTGGAAAGCTCAGGATTCCATCCGTAAGAGAAAACTTAGAAGAGGAAATAATAATTCACAGGTAGAAGTTGTTATTCTCCGCTTGGATGTGTTTCTGTGAAGTTATCTCAGGTGGAATCATTTTCCTGCGAATGACACGTGAAACCGCTTCTTTTTCTTTATTGTACGCTCGCTCCGGGCACTTATATGTCTTCTCCAAACTGGTCTGACGAGCCAGTGCAGTTTCCTCAAGAGTTCCCAGCAACAAACAACGGCTAGGAGAACTGTGTGGAAGACACTCTACACACACAGATTACTCAGTGGACTCCCGTTTCCAGTGCTTTGGTCTTTTGTCAAGTAAAAATATGGGTCATGTTGCTGTTATAGCTTCACTAACATACGCTGTCTTCTCCTTGTTGGCTGCTACTCACAATAAAGAAACAGTTTAACGTGCACTATCTGACAGGCCGAAAAAGTATCACCACTGTCATAACGAAGGTTATTATTATTTCGATCCCTCCCTTTATGAGTGTACATGCACACATGAATCTGTAATCCTGACTCTCTGCTCTCTTTGCCGTGTGACTCACGATGACTCACCTCACTTCGGTTTTGCTTCAGCTGTTGCACACGCATCAGAAAAAGCATATGGTGAAAAGAATCTGCAGCATGGCCACTTGGTGCCTCCGCGTGGAAGTCGAATTGGATTTTATGATCATCATGAGTCTTTTTATAGATACATATGGAGCGAATGAGAGGTCAAGCTTTGATTTAGGAGAGCTTTGAATATGGAAAACGTACAGTGATCTGAATCCAGCAAGTTTGTGCATATAGATCTATAGATACAGTGTGTGTGTGTATATATGTGTGTGCATGTAAGAGTAAGCATTGTGCGGCGCTGTAAGGTGGAGCGTTTCGAGTGCCGCTCCGTATTGAAACAGTGGTTAACTATTAATCGTGTCCAACCTCTGTTCCATTATGAAGGAATTTTTTTCAAAATAATCATTGATGACTCTCTGCTCTCCACGTTATACAAGAATATCTCCTGTTGCCGTCAGCAGCATTATTCCCTGTCTGGTACATTAATAATCCAAGGCATTCTTTCCCCACTCTCATAGATCACAGGGGATACAAGTGTCTTCATTTTAAAGTGGAGTAAAGATATTTGCACACGGATTTTTGGGTTTCTTGACAGGGATGTGATGTCAGTGGAAAGATGCAAAATTCATATTCCTGAGGGGATTTAAAGCACAGGATTCCATGGATGTGAGGATTATAGTTTCTGTGTTATTCCTGTTGGTTTTATGTTTACGTGTGTTCATAATAGACGGGTTTGACCATTTTACTGTCAAGCTGACATCCCTTTCCTATCTCTCTGTAGGTGAAGATGACCTGTTCACATTTAGCGATTCCTTCCAGTCCTGGCCTCTGATTGGTCGGAGCCCAGAGTGAAATATCTCAAGACTTTACCCACCACAATGTCTCTGGAGGAAGCATCGCTATGCCCCCCATCGCCTTTAAACCTCAGACCTGAGGCTAAACCCAAACCTGGCATCCCTCCAAAACCCTCATCGCAGACCAGCCCCTCGTCTGTGAGAGACAAGGCCAGTGATGCAGTCATCTCTGAGGGGAAAGTTAAGAGGATTGTGGACAGGTTTAGCAAAAATAAAGTTGAGCAGAATTCATCAGGGCCACCTAGAAATCCCATCAGGAAATCCATACAGAGGAAACAGTTCAAAAGGGCGCCTACGATAAAACCCAAACCAGGACGTGCCAGTTTGCAGGTGGAGCCGGAGGGTGAGCAGGCGCCTCCGCTGCCCGTGAAGAGTCGCACCTTGCCGAAGCAGAAGGAGAGCCTTGGAGGAGAGGAGGGGCCCAGCATTACTCTGGAAGGAGGCCGATCGGGTACGAGGCTTTTCCATTGGTCTGCACACACAGTTTAACCATCCAGTCCCAACGAGAACACAACAAAAACATGACGTGACAAAACATGACATGACAGAATGTGGAAGCTTTTTAGATCAGGGTCAACATAAACATAAAATCCAGACTGAGTGACAAAGACGAGAGTACATACAAATTTGATGGTCTCATAGCATTTGGAGTTCATTTATACATTTTCATGCTTCAGTCCGCTATATTCAATATACTAATATACTTTAATGTATCTTTATTACTCATCAGTGTGTGGATAAATGCACATTTGTATATCAGCCTTGACTGCTTCAAACGTTAAACTCCAGAGAAGTCAGCGCTTTGTCTCAAGCAGACGGGTGTGGTGGTTATACACCGTACCATAAACAGGTTCGGCCTGTCAGCTGATCATCTGTGGAGCTACACGTGTGTGTGTGTGTGTCTTTTCCAGGCCCAGAGAGCGAGAGAGAGAGAGAGAGAGAGAAACAGAGATGTTCTTGAGTGTGTAATTAAAGTGCAATTTGATGCTGTATGAAAAATGCATACATATTGTTATCTATTACTATAGTCTACATACAGTATATATATATAGTAGTGTTCCAAAGTCCTGGTCCCCCTATCCAACCTGGTGTTTGTTGTTTTTTTTCCCAGCAGTCATTGTGACAGTAAATAGTGATGAAAATAGGACAAATCCAGATGTTATCAATGACATTAATTAGGGCTCCATTCCATTTAGGTTGAAGAGAGCCTGGTTCAAAGGGGGGTCCCACTAAATCCTGGACCCTTTAGCCTGTAGAAGCTGTTCTTTTCTGATATTTATTACTGCGCACACATTTCCTGTATTTTATGGTTGGATTCTAATAAAGAGATAAAACAACAAATCTAATGAGGGACCAAGACTTTGGACCAGGACTTTGGACCAGGACTTTGGACCAGGACTGTGTATATACAGTATGTCTATGTATACAGTATATATAGATATAAGATAAGGCTAAATGTTCTTCTTTGTGTTCATATGCCTGTTCATTGACCCGTCCATCCTTCACCCTGTTTGTCCTCCTCACTCTCTTACCTCCTCAATTTCCTTTCGTCAATATCGCCGAGTCTCGCTGCGTTCCACACACTCCATTAATATTTGAAGACTCCACTTACACACATCAGATGTGCTCGATTTGCATAACGACGAGCTGCTGACTTGTGCTATGTGGGGCCGACTGATGTTACGAAAAATTCAGATGCGAAAAGTGAGCTGCTCTATCTGTGGATACACACGGTGGGGGGGCGGGGTCAGGATTAGCTAAAATAGAAGGACTGTGGTGTTATAGGGTTCAACAGTTTAGAGATATGAGATTATAGGAAGGAAATTGGAACTTATGTTTTTTGTGTGTTGCTCCTTCTTGTCGCAGCGCCTGATGGAAAGGAGGTGGAGCTTCAGTTGGTGGTTGGAGGAGATACAGAGGTGGTGCCCGGTCCAGACACTCTCAGTCCCAGCTGCAACCCAAACTGCAGCTGTGTGTGCCACCTCCAGCGGCCTGGCATGAAGCTCATATGGGTGGATGTAAATGAGGATGTGGAGGAAGAGGAGGAGGAGGAAGAGGATGAGGAGGAGGAGGAATTTGTAATGGTGGACGGAGTGGAGGAAGATTTGGAGGGGCAGTGTGACGGAGAGGGAGACAGCGAGGCAGGTGATGATGTGGAGGTGAGGTGTCCTCCCGTGGATGAGGAGAGCAAAGAGTGTGTAGCGAAACTAGAAAAGCAAAAGTTTCACCACCTTTTGGACGTGGTGATTAGCGATGGTCACAGGAGGCGGTCTGATCCCGGGCCACACGCCATTATCTCCTCCGTCGCTGCCGCTTGCTCTGAATCTCCTCCCATCCCTCCCAAGCGGTCTCAGTCTCCCCCGGTCAACACAGAGAACATCTACGAGACCACGTTTGTAGCACTCACTCCCAAACAGTCGGTGCCTCCCAATCCAAATCAGAATGTCCCTCAAATCAAGGTGCGGAAACCACAACGTCGGTCTAAACTGACGTACAGCATTTCCGATACCACGCCCGACAATTACACGGATGAAGATTCGACCTTGAGCCCAGTGGACGCCCCGCCTGCTTTGCCGCCTCGGATCCCCATCACTCAGGATGGCCGCTCCCTCACACTGCAGCGGGGTGACGTTCCTCCCCTTCAGCCTACACTGGAGGACTGGACCTTCTTGCGGTCCTCTTCCCCCAACACCCTGACCTCAAAGCCAGCAGTCACTCCGCCTCCTACCACCCACCTCGTACCCCACAGACCCCCACCTCCACCACCTAAGACCGACCCCAGGCGGCTCAGCAGCGTCTCCTTAACTCTGGTCAAAGGTCGGTGCTGTACTAGCTAAACATTAGTATCATGACTTTTCAATTTAAAGGCTTTAATTTTTCAAAGCAAAAGTGATGACAACCATTGAACTCTCGTTACAGAAAAGGAAGAGAACGGAGAGGGAGAGAACACGGAGGAAGAACAGTGAGTTATCGCTCTGAAAATCACTTCAACTTTTCCGCTCACTTCCCCGTCCTCTCTGCACGGACCTTCTTGTTTGCGTGACCCAGTTATGAACTTCCACGTCCGTGATCCACGATCCACATCACGCCGGCTCAACCCTTTCTCTGTCTCCTTCTTTCCTGTTTCAGACGCCCAGTGGCTCCACCCAGGAGAGCGTCTTCGTTCAGCTACAAGTCCCGGCTGCAGGACGGTAAGGCACCCTGACGCCCGAGATGCAGCGGACCAGCATCATCATGTGACAGGAACTACTTGTTTACCCTAAACACGTCGGCTGTATCAGTCTAACATTGTCGATGTCGTGACGTTTTGCTCTCAGAGCCTCTGTACCAGACGTACCGCGCCACCGTCATCCACAAGGAGATCCGACGTCAGACAGTCAGTCGCAACGCCAGCATCTCCACCGCTGACACCACGGACTTCAGCGGTCCGCGACTCGCTGCCGGAAATGGGACCGTAATGGGCACAGGGCCACGCAAGGACAGTCCTGCGCCCACGCCGGTCCAGAGCACCCTGTGGCAGGACCTGCCAGCTGTGCGGGAAAGTGGAGTGCTGGACCAGCTCACTGCTCAAGAGTGCAAGTACCAGGAGGTGAGGGGAGGAGAGACGGGATGATGGAGAGTGATGCTGGAGGAGAGATGATAGAAAGATAACTGGATAAGGAGAGGAGAAGAGAAAGGGGAGAGGCAGTATTGGATTTGTAAAAACCCACTTAACGTGATAATATTCCGTTTTCACACACAGATGTGATTAAATCGGTTCATGAAAGCTTTTAGAGTTCCTGTAACCACCCGACAGCAGACGGGACTATCTGCAGGAAAAATCCCCTGGAGCACAGGAAGTGCACGTTTTTGTTTCTGGCAGCAACAGCGTCAGTTAGTGAGGATAAAAACAGAGGACCTCTGGGTAGGGAGCATAAGATAGAACAGCCAACAGATCATTTATGGAGGACGTGCAAAAGTATCACGTTATTTTCGGTTAAACTATGAAAATGGGCTCCAGATTCAAGTCCACTTTCATTCCTGCTCCCTGCAGAGTATGTTTGAGGTCCTGACATCGGAGGCCTCCTACCTCAGATCCCTGCGAGTTCTGGTGGAACACTTCCATGACAACCGGGAACTGGACGAGACGCTGATCATCATGGACAAGAGGACGCTTTTCTCCAACATCCTGAGGGTCCGGGAGGTCAGCGAAAGGTGAGGATTGTCAGAAGGAAGGATGTAAGGACGGAAAGGAAAAAGGCTATCAGGCAGAGGATTTATGACTTTGACCGAGCCATTGTCCTTTATGGTTTTATGAAGTTCATAGGAACCTTTGTTGTCTGACCCCACAGGTTCTTGAAGGACCTGGAGGAGCGCATATTCGAGAAGTGGGTCATCTCTGACATCTGTGACATCATACACTACCATGCCCAGCACAACTTCCCCACCTACATCGACTATGTTCGCAACCAGATCTACCAGGAGAAGATGTTCACCTCGCTCATGTAAGGAACAGCACAAAGGCTCATTCTCTGCCACTTTCTGCTTTCCACATTCACGTCTATGGAATTTTGAAAAAGCCTCCTCGTTATTATTCTACTTGTTCAAGATATTAAGCATTTTAGTATCAAATCTTGACATTGGAAGCATTAGAGTTGCAACTCAGGTTACTGATCAAATATTTATGTGTGTGTGTGTGTGTGTGTGTGTGTCTGAAGGAAAACCAACGTGCAGTTTGCTACGGTGATGAAACGTCTCCAAGAATCGCCTCAGTGCCAGCGTCTGCCCTTCATGTCGTTCTTGCTGCTGCCCTTCCAGAGAATCACACGCATCAAAATGCTCACCGAGGTGAGTGGCATCATGGGAAAACAAAATCAAACACTTCACTGCACTAAATAAGTATGTTTTTACAGACTTTGTATTGTGGCGGAGTGTAAATATTTTTCCAAATGATCATTTTTATTACTTTTACCGATTACTGAACTTCATACTTTTTTGTTTTTTACTTCACTGCTATTGGACATTAAGCTGAAAAAAGTTTTTCTGTACTACGAGTGACTTGAGTTTCAGTTTGAGTTCTTCCTGTACCCTACGTAGAGGACTCTGGACAGTCCAACTGGTTTAACGTGTCCTGTTCAAGATCATCCTTAAATCAAAATTGCTGTCTGCCTTTCCTCCCTTGAGATTTATCTTCAAATACGTGCCGCGTGTTGACCGAGATAAGAATTTTTTCACATGTACGCCACCATGACGACCAGAAATTCTTTCTCTTATACTTTCAATACTACAGTACTATTCACTGTTACTATTCCCAAATAGATACCACAGTCAAATTGACATCATTAGCTGAAAGACTTTTACTGAACTATGTTTTCTGATTATTTCTCATTTAGTTGAATATAACTTTGAGGTCCTTTATCCTCCGCTGCTCAGTCGCTGCCATATTAATCCTGCTGGTTTTGGCAGCATGGAGGTGAAAAGGTCTGAGTAGTGGTGTGATTTGGATTGGGAGGAAAACGCAAAGTCAGAGTCTCAGGCATGTGACAAGACTGCAAAGCCTACATTTCTGTCTGACATGAACATGCATAACCATAAAGGGCCGTGCTTCATCACAGCGCGTTGCTTCGTGGAATGTCCACATTCCAGCGTAATCTTCCGTCTTTTTGACTTGAGCTGTAAACAATCGGTCAAGCCAATCTTGCCTTGACCTCGTGGCCTTGTTTGCTTTTCGACGGAAAAAAATGTATCCCGACGCTGTTTGTCCATTTGCAGAAATGGAAAGATGCTGTTTGTCGTTTCAGAACATCCTGAAGAGGACAAAGGAGGGGACAAAAGAGGAGCAGACGGCCTCCAAAGCGTTGGCTTCAGTGTCTAAGGTAAACAAACCTCTGCGTCTCACTCGTTCCACTCACAAATGCACATAATCAGTCTAAGTCTAAATCTCTCCGCGTGCCTTTGGATATTTGACATCACGAGCTTCCTCCATTGTCTGTGGAGGATTTCCTATGGACAAAGCTCCACAGTCAGACCGTGAGTCACCGGAGACAATGGTTTGCTCCCAATGTTCACACAGGGAGGTTTTTGTGAAAGTAATGCACCTTCAGACAGCTTTCTGTCATAACTGATGTGTATGTTGGGTTTTTAAAGTTGCTTTCTGTCGGTTTCTCTCTTTTTCACCGTCACACAATCGTGCACAGATCATCGACGAGTGTAACACGCAAGTGGGAAAGATGAAGCAAGTGGAGGAGTTGATCCATGTCTCTAAATCGCTGGAGTTTGACAAGCTCAAGGTGAACATCTGTGCACAAAAGAATGAGATCCCTCCCTCTTTTCTTAAAAATGCATCCTCTCCGTGACGGTGTCTTCCTCCCGCTCTTCACTCAGGCCATCCCAATCATTTCCCAAACACGGTACCTGGAGAAGAAGGGGGAGCTCCAGGAGATGTCCAAAGGAGGAACTATCTTCAACATGAGGGCCAAGTTCACCCCGGTCTACCTCTTCCTCTTCAACGATCTGCTCATCATTGCTTCCAAGAAAGGGTCCGGCAGAACTCATTGATATTATTGCAGTGATCCATGTTTGGTGTTGGAATGTAACTAACTTATTATCACTGTTGCTGTTTGTTTTTTTGAGAAAGTTTGTGTGTGTGTGTGTGGTGTTCAGCTGGTGGTTTTGGTGTGCAGCCCCATTTGTTTCTTTTGTGGTATCCTGTCTTTATCTTTATCTTAAACAAAAGATGCATGAAATATACCCGTAAAGTGAATTTGCGTACCAGCCACCCAGAAACGTGCTCTTCAGAGTGACTGTCCACTCTCTGAGCGACAGTGAGATGAACACGTGACGTTGAGAGCTGCTGTGTTACCACTTCGACAAAGGAGAACCACGGCTCGTATTAGTGTTTCACCGATGACTTCAAACTTCCTCAAATGTAGTCAGGAATGTGCAGCACTGAGCAGACAGATTAAGAATAGCGAACCTCAAATATTCCTGTGCTGCAACATGCAAATCATACAACAACAAACCTGTCACGTATGAGTTAGTTACCCTGCACCGCTCTGTGGTTGGTGGACTTGGGTACCCTCATTTCTGGGAGCTTCTTATAGATTTAAAGCTGTTCATCACTCTATGCCCATGATGTCCAATTGTGTTGTGTACCTCCTAATTTAACCCATTATTCTTATTGTTTGAAGAATTAGATGGAAGCCAAAATTAACAGTTTACCTGTTGATACAAATTTAGGAGGACGAGGAAATGTAAAGGGAGGTGAACATGAGAATCATCCTCACTTGTTCTGCTTTTATCTCGGAACAGAACTGAGCGCTTTTTGGTGCTAGACCACGCCCATCGCTCCCTGGTGCAGGTTCAACCAATAGAAGAGGGTGGAAGCGGCGCTAGCCTCTATGAACACTGCTTCACCTTGACGCTGCTGGAGAACCACATGGGACGCATGATGGAGAGGCTGCTGAGAGCTCCGTCCCAGTGAGTGAGCCTCAGATAACAACAATGCAGCACTGTGGGACACGTGATGAGCATGGGATCTCCTCTGTGTGTGTGTGTGTGTCTGTGTGTACAGGTCAGACATGCACAGGTGGATGGCAGCTTTCCCCAACCCCACCAACCCTGACAGAGACGAAGACGAGGTCATTTATGAGGACTGGGGTGAGAACATGCGAGCACATAAAGTGATGCGTCTCCTTTCATGACAAAGCTCTCTAAGCCTACAGATAAGGATAGCGTTGGTTATTACGGTCGTATCTGTGTGTCAGATTGTCCTCAGGTACAGTGTGTGGAGCAGTACACAGCCCAGCAGGCGGACGAGCTCACTCTGGAGCCCACTGAGATCATCAATGTCATCCGCAAAACCAACGAGGGTAAGAGCGAGGAGGCCGAAGGGCAATTATTGTGTATTTGTAGGAGCATAATTATCTCCCCAAACCTCCAAACATAAGATTAAATCCCAATTTAGATGACATACAGGAAGTACGGGAATCCAGACAGACAATGACTTTGTCAAATTAATGTGCTTGTTTGTACACCCCATCCCCCAACTGCCTTATTCCTCCACCCTCCACCTTAGCAGTTTATTAATTTGTTTCAATTCTCTTGCATGAGCAAAACAGAAACCTCCAATCTCCCCGTTTGTCCTTCCTCCACCGTCTCCCCCCACCCCCAACTCTGTTTCGCTCCCAGGCTGGTACGAGGGGCTCCGTCTGTCCGACGGTCAGAAGGGCTGGTTCCCTGCTGAGAACGTCATCGAGATCACCAACGAGCACGTGAGGAGGCGCAACCTTCGAGAACGCTACCGGGTCATACAGGCCGCCAGCATCGTTTCCAACGCCAAGGTCCGGACACTGACGTAGGAGCAAGTGACAAAGGATGTTTACGTCTGATAGTGTTTACACGGACGGAAAGCCGACGAGCAGAACGCCTTACACGCAACGACAAACGATTTCTGAGCAGCTTTATACAAAAATGACTCACGGGGGGAGGTCACACGAGTCACGTCAGCTTTAAGGAAAACCAGGAAATGAAAGACAAAAGGGGAAGGGCGATGATGTCACTGTACAGAAGAGACCTGGATTTCAGCTGAATGATCATCACCTCGTTTCTGCTGCTGCAGTGTGTGTGTTTGTGTGTGTGTGTGTGTGTGTGTGTGTGCACTTGATATGGATCATTTAGTATTTATGGTGAAAGAGCTGAAGTGCATGTGCATGAAAGCATTAAGTAATGGAGCGGGCAGCATGATTTAGCATTAGTACTGTAGAGATACACTCTTGATGAGTGGGTATCATTCCATTAGTGCGTCCTGTCTGGCGTTGCTGTGCAACTGCCATTTTGAAATGCTACTCATTTTTTTTTACAAATATCTGCAAAGAAAAGAGTGAGGCGTCTCCGTCGTACACCTGATTAGAGCAAACCGGTTGTTTAACTGTTAGCCGTCAGCCCACGAGTCTTTGTCATTCCTATCATACACACCAACAGCTGCCCAGAAACAGGACCACAAGCTTTAAAAAAAAACAAAAACATGCATGCCACATTTAGGATTAGACATGACTGAGACAGTTACACCTCAGCCCTATCTGATCATAAAACTATACTGCCGTGTAATCTGAACAGGAAGTGCCTTTATCGGCGCGATAGATTGCATCGCAGCCTGCGCATCCCAGGTATGAGGCATCAGCGTGACTCCAGCAGGGTGCAGGTGCTGCCTATTAGTCGCCTTGGATTTCCATTATGGAATGATAGCGCCCCCTGCTGTTTGCTTTCAATGAATACTGGGGTTTTGTAATTGTAAATATATAACTGAATGTAAATGAGTGAGGGGTCTCCTACAGAACAGTAATAGTGGTTTTAATAAATGTGTGCCCTTTTAGATTTGATGTGTGGATGTTAGTTTTTTTGAAACTGACAAAACTACAAGGTACATTTAAAAAAAAAAAAACCTTTCCAAACATACTGTCATTCTAAATCAGTGAGGCAGATTGATTGGATCAAAGTTTAATCTTTGAAGGGATACTTTCACAGCAAACTAAGGGCAGGTATGAGACAAGAATACACAAGTAGTAAGGTGAAAACAGAAATAGGACTTAAACCAGGAGCATTTGGTGACTGAATATGAGAAATGCGTTTTCCTGCACATTTAGAATGTAAAACCCCTGAACTGGGATTACAGATTACCACACTGAGATCAAAACAGTCTAATCAGTAAACCTTGGTATCAAATTCCTCCCAGGATCCTAACTCAGAAATCAGCTAAGATGATACAGAAACAACAACCAGCCCACGGGCTCTGATGCCACCCCCGCAGTCTCCCAACTTGGGGAGATTGATGATATGCTGTAGGATGTGGAATGCATCACTTGGGGGGGGGGAGAAAGAACCAAAAAAAAACATTCAAACTAGTCATCCTTGATGACTAAAGTGGATAGACTTAGAATTAGATTAAGTGGTCTGAGCTGCCCCATTTTCTAGAGCCTTTGTTTGGTTCACTCATTTGAGTACTAGTTTCAGCTAGTTGTAATTGTTGCAGCAAAAAGTTCCTAATGGTGTCAGCTAGTGACCTCAGTTGGCTCTCATTAAAGTCAGATGTTCATGTGACAGGCCAAGACTACATAAACATGATTGTCTCAAGTTTTGCATACAAGACATTATAAATCTGCTAAGGAGTCCATTGTATTTGACATTAGTTGACTATATCCTGCAAACCACCCTCTAATGTCTATTGAAAGTTTTGCATGCTCAAATGCTTTGCATCCATCATCTCCTTGAAAAGAGTTTAATCACCCAAAGAGAGCCAAGAGGCCCCAGATCACACAAGTTCTTACTGTGATCAGAATTCACACCATTGAAGAAAAGTCACAACAGAATTTAAGAAACAATGTTTATTCAATTCTTTCTAAAATGTGCTGCAATCTTTTCAAAACCCACATTTGGGCACCAGACTCTTGTTTAGGTCCTTCAGCTTCTGTGGAGAGAGGACACATTAAACCAAACCTGACATGGTACCAAGTCCAACCAGTGTTCAAATACTTACAATTTTTAGGTACGAGTCTCTTGAAGAACTTCAGGACTTGATTGTAGTCAATAGAAGACTGGTAGGCGGGCAGCAGGCGGCTTGGTCTCGTTTTTGGCACTGCAGTTGTCGTAGTCATAGAGGTGGTGGTAGTTGATTGTGTGGTCTGTGTCGTAGTGGGCGTCATGACGTCCCGTGGTGGATCTGGAGGAGACAGGACCAACAAATGCTGAAGTGTTCATTTGTTGAATGATGAGTGATGTACAACTGTCCAAAACCTACCCGTTTGAAGAGGCACAGTATGCGTAATCGTGCCAAAACCAGCCGAGTCTGACTCGAAGCGGTGGCCCAAGAAAAGACGATGGAGTCCAGAGAGAGGATAGGTACACTGCACCCTCACTCTGCAAGACAAGTGTGAAATACCATCATGATCTATTGGTGAAACATTTGAATGTTCTCACTGTGGAGACACCCACCTGTCAGTCATGTTGGAAAATGACCGATTGCCAGTGAGGGACGGCCGGTTGACCAAAATCTCGTTTTCGTAGGTCACATTTCCTCTACCAAGCTGGAGACGGACAACAAGCATTTAGGTTCATGGTGTGGACAGGACAGATGATGAAGACTGGGGTACATTTAAATACTACCTTTATTCTAGACCCACAGGTGTTGAGTCTAATGGTGAAGAGAACCCTGGGGCCTACAACCTCTACGGGTCCACAGGTTGCGTTTCTGAGGGTGATTGATGTGATTCCACCACTTGGGATGGCCATAGACATGTCTGCTACCACCACCATGGTCCCATCAGTAGAACACACTAAAGACAGATTGCATTAATACATGTGCCCCAAAATGATCCCCCTCCCCCCCTCATAGTGAACAGCTGTTCTTACCAATCACTTCATTGGCAGTAAATGGACATGTTGGAGCATAGGACGCCTGGACTTGAGTCATTTTGTTGTCCCAGATAAGAATCTCAAAGGTGCCAAGGAACTTCTCCAAACTGATGTCCTACAAAAATATTCAAAAACCCAATCAAGATTCACCACCTCCAGTCACTGCACCTCACGTTGAGTGAAGCTTAGTCTCTAGCCTTACGCTGTACGTGAAGCCGTATGTAAACTTTGGGATGTCGAGGAGCATGCTCTGGTTATCATGGTGCATAACGTAGCCAAGCTGGTCTGCCAGCTCTGGCGTCAGTGGCTCCGAACCGATGCCTATCTCCCACAAGTTGTCAAAAGGCCGACGGGTCAGTTTGAAGCGGATGCCTGTCTCCAAGCATAAGGTATCAAAGGATGGAGGATCTGTGGAGCAAAGCCACAAAAACCAGACTTAGTAACAGCCAGTGTGCCAAGAAATTCTCTTGGAGAGTTCAGTTACTTACAGACATCTTTTTGCACTGCCTGAATGCAGACGATGTGGTTGTACACTTCCCCTTCAGGCAGAACGGTTAGCGTGTAGTTGATGTGCAGCATGTAGTCTAGAGCTGAATCTTCTTTCAAGAACTGAAACACAGGACAAAACCAAAAGGGACCACGGTTGCATAAACAGGTCACTCCCTATGCTGCTTGAGCCAGATTCAGATAACACCCTTCAAATGTACCTTCCGTGCAACAACGGGGTCACTGAAAGGAACCCTCAGCACGTAGCCCCGGGTGTAGTTTGGCTCATCAACTTCAGAGATGGTGTATGTGCTCGTGTTTGCAAAAGGTGCGGTGAATTCTTGGCCGTTCAACTGAAAGGCCTCCAACTCGACGTCCTCAGGCACGCACAGGTAGACGGTGAAGACCTCTTCCTCAATGACGGTCCCTGAGACAAGAACACGCTTCAGATTACAGCCCAACACACACACACACACACGACAAGCACGTCACCATTGACTTACGGTTTTCCATGAAGACGGCCGTTTCCAGCAGAGGGGTGCTGAGCACTCTGTGGGTGTAGATTCTGGTGGCGACGTTATCTTGGTCCACCAAGAACTGCGCCATGAGGAAGTTGTAGATGTAGAACTCGTAGAGACCGTCACTGACAAAGCTCTGCAGACAGCACAGTGATGAGGTTTTACGTAAAGAGTAACACTGCAGCGTCAGACAAATTTTCACAGACAGCAGATTAATAAGATGCCTTGTTATTGAAGTCCTTTCCCTTTGCTTGTAAGGGTCAGTACTTGCCTTCCTAAACCTCCCTTCCATGTCATCAGGGATGGCAATGTGGACTGTGCCGTTGTTTAGGTCCACAACGTAGCCCTTCTCTTCTGCCATTTGCTGTTCCCAGAGTTGATCATTGGAGCCAACACTGACCTGCATGCTGTTTAGACCAGAGAGCAGGTACTCTGCCTGGGGAGCCAACCAGTGCAGGTAGCCACCATCATATGACCCTTCATCTGTTAAAGAGGGCAGAATCAGGTGTAAAAAATATAAAAGTCCAAATGAGTGTTTAAAAGAAGTCCTTACGTAATGAGCAGGCAGCCACCAGGTCAACCATCAAAACAGTCCAGCTCTGTCTGGAGAACAGAGTTGGATGGACCACCTCTACTGGCACGTCACGCACCTGCAGAAAGATTTACACAAAGCTTGGCCTTAGTCCACTTTCCGAAATATAGACACATTTGGGAGCCAACAAGTCGACCGCATTTCACTTTCATCCTCTCCAAGTTTACCGTGGTGCTGAATGAGTCAGGTTGTCCATATGGGGTTCGAAACACGAGCCTTCCATCGGTCAGGTCGAACGTGTAGCCCTGCTGACGAGCTTCAGAGAGACTCATGGGTGTCAGCTGCTGCCCAGATTTCTGGAACATCACCTGCCAATCCGAAGCGGCTGAATCGTAGGCCTGGAAAGAAGTTACTTAAACATCAGCACCATACTATGACAAATTCAACAACCTTTGACAGGAAACGTGTACCGTTTTAAGGGCAGCATTCCAGTCCTCTCTCGTCGTCCCTGATGGACAGGTCATATCATTTCTCACATTCACCTGGGAGAAGTAGAAAGCAGGTTAAGAGGCAGAATAATTCTCCACTGGTGTCTCAATATGTCAGCCATCTTACTTCCATGTAGTTGACCTCGCAGATAACTTCTCTGGGAGCCCAGGGTATGGAGGGAGAACAGGTTTTGTTCAAAGCATAAGTGACGTCCTTTCCTTCGTGGGTTCCAATCAGATTAAAGCTGAAGGTAAATATTTTGTCATCCTATTTAAAATGAGAAAATTTGCTGTTTGAGTACAAGGGACGCTCAAACGTTGGTCTTTGGCAGATGATGCCAAGGAGACAAATCCATAAATGAGCAGACTTTTGATACGTACTTTGTTGTCAGTTTGACAGCTGAAGTATGAGGCATGTAGTGCCACGAGGGGCGGCGTGGGGAAAACACTGATGGTGTAGCCACACTGTGCAGCGTGCTGCTCAGTGATGGGGTACACACCTGTTTTATCTATATGATGGAGGGGGAAAAAAAACACCACATCAGAGAGCTCAAACTGAAGGACTTCAGCAGATTTCAAATTAAACAGTGCCAATTTATTTGGAGATTAAACTAATATACCTTCAGCACCAGGGACCAGATAGTTCAACCTAACCAAGCCTGTGATGACTTACCAACAGCCTCAAAGACGGGTTCATCCCCGGTGAACGACAGGTCCACAGCCATCATGAAGTGGCGATCGTTACACTCCATATACAGAGCATCTGTTGGGACAAATATTGTTACTAATCACCAAACACCTGCGTACAAGCCGTACGTTCTCATTTTTACCGTTGGGAATGTGTGCACATTGTCCACATGACCACACACACAGCAGCAAAGCCACTCTGTAAGACAAAAACAAAAAAATAAGCAGCAGGAAACAAACAAAGCAGCAACGAAGTCACATGAAAAACTGTAAAGTATCACACAAAGAACTTACCCAAGAAAAAGCCCAGAAGCCATGACGTGTCAGCAGTGTCTAGCTAGCCAAACAGCCAGCAAACTACACCAGAGGAGCAACACCGAGGTGAACCACACGGTGATGGCTACTGCAGCGGCTTTTATAGGCTCCAACTACCAATCAGAGAGGCCCTCAGGTGAGAGGCCCTCAGGTGAGAGCCCCACGGCTGCAGCCCGTTAGCAATCAACCAGCTGTAGCCAATTAGGTAAATGTTTCCCTCCACTTCAATCTCATGATCACTTGATTTGTCTGATGGCATTGTGGTGTTTTGATGGATGTAACTGATGCTTCAAATTCCGGTCTGGGCCTGTGTGGGGTTCACGTCGGTGGATTTTTTCCATATGTGCCAATAAATGTATATGTGTATGTAAATGTATGTCATGTACATATGTGTTTCCATTGATGCTGCTGTAACACAGAAATTTCCAAGTTTGGGATCAATAAAGTAAATCTTATCTTATCTTATCTTATCTTAAATGCAAGTTTAATGGTTACATCCAAAATCTTACCAAGCATTTTTATTTTATTTGTCACGAGTTATAAGAATAAACATGAGTGAATGATATAGAAAAGAACAATAACACAGACTGGTCCGTTTATGTAAATATTTCATCTTGTAGTTGATTTTGAGGTCAAACGTGCAGACAGGTTCATGCACAGCATCGGTCCTCTAATCAGCCTGGTACCAAGCATCCACCTGATCCACAATGGAACCTTACAAAGCACAGTTTGTATTGTGTTTCAGCCATTTCACTTTATTCAATCAAATACGCATCATCATCATCATCATCATCATCATCATCAGTGCAGTGTGCAGTGCTCTTCATCCAAATTTATCCCCCGTGTTCCTGGATCTGCATGGAAAATTACACGTTACATGAATACACGTTAAGCATCATCATCTGTTGATCCAGGGACTAATATTAGTCTTGTTGTTGTCTTGATGCACTCACACCCAGACCTGTGTTTGTGGCTTGGGTGTGAGGTCCAGAGTTGCATTCAGGGGGCGATGGACAGACAGATGTCTATGATCATTTGATGGGTAGCGACATTGGATCGTCAGCCTAGGACAAAGGAAGACATCAGCATTTACTCATCAGCTCCAAAAGCACGCTGAGGTCAGAGTAAGGCTCACCTGTAAGGGGAATCTCTGTGTATAAGCGGATCATCCACGGGCAGAAAGTCTTGAGAGGAACTCACTTGGTTTTCATAAACCAGGAAATCTCCATCGACCTACAGAAACACTTAGACCTTAAATAAAGGCAGGACGCCAAAGCAAATCATTTCATCAAAGGAAGACATTTTCTCACGGTTACAGTGGTTCCACAGGAGTCCAGGCTGAAATTGAACAAAGCTCTGGCACTGTCCATCTCCACTGGAACACAGCTGGCGTCCAGCAGGGTGGTTCGGTTTGGATGAGTGGGTGGAATGGTGTGGCTCGTGTCAACTACAGCCACCATCCTCCCTTCAGGCAGACACACTGTCAGAGGAGCAGAGAACCAATGAATAGCCCAGGATATTTGGAATACACATGCAAAATTTTGGTTATCGTTCTAATACCTAGTAGCTGCTCTCGGACAGGAAAGCGGCATTTATGGATTAGACTATCTTCTAATTTCAGAGTCTCCCCATCCATCACAGACACCTCCACTCTGGCTACAACACCCTGTAATGTCAGCTCCTGGAGGTTGGAGGAGGAGTTAGCAGTAGATCTTTGATGGCAACATGAGGTGTTAAAATCTTTGTAATTGAAAAAAAAGACCCCTGGAATTGCACATTTAAAGAACATCGTGTCACAAATTTACTACAAAGGAAATTAGGATGATATAGTGATTAATGTGTCTCACCTCATAGGTCACCCCGGGGCTGTAGAGGGGAATCTCCACACTAAAGTAGTCCCTCTCGGCCTCCAGTCTGAACCTTCCCAGCTCCACAAGCTCCAAGTTCAGCTTGTGTGAACCGAGGAAGAGGTCCCACTGCAGGTCCTCCTGGGCCCCGTGGTGCAGGATCACCAACAGGCCGCTCTCTGTGCACTTCCCCTCCAGCCTGTGGGAATCTGGGATTTGACGAATATCAGTTCATGTATCTGAACCAATGATGATCAGAAACTAAATTACTCACCTCTGTGGACTTGAAATGTACTCTCTGTGGTGGCTTGATGTTCAAAGACCTCTCCGTGCGGTGAGATGATCAGAGTAAAGGTGAGAGAGAGGCTGTACTTCTCATAGCCGCCACCTATATGCTGGGATTAGACAGACATTGGTTTAGGACTCTTTTGATTACAACTGTACAACATCAGACTGTCTCACCTCTGGGATTATGTCTGAGTGCCAAGAGGGGAATTGAAGCTGGTAGGTGTGGCTCCCGTTGGGGTGGGAAAGCGTGGACACGCTGATGTCCACATCGCTCTGAATCCGGTTGCCCTTTCTCCATGTCAGGGTGTCACCGCCACCTTCCACTGACACCTTTTGGAGGGAAACATCAGCTGCAAAGACACCTAAGGTGAATGCAAAAACTCCTTCGGATGAGACTGTGTAAAGGAGAGACAGAAATACCTTCATCAGATTGGACATTTTGATAAATGATTAATCAATCTAATTCAATATGTCCCAAATAAATAAGATATAAAAGCCATACTGTTAGTTAAGACTGGAGTCTGAGGGATGAGGGGAGTCTTAAGGAGTCTAAAGGTCCGATGCTGTGTGAGAGGCCAATGTTGGTCCTCCCACTGATACATGAAGAACAGATCCACTGACATGGACAGGCTGTACTGACCCCTCACAACACCACTCTGGACAAATTATTTATGGGAACAATCATTTCTAGGGGACAGATAATCAAGTTAAAGAGCACAAAGGTGAGAGTGACTGTTACGCACGCACACACACACAAGTGTTAATGACTCTCATACCTTAATATGTCCACCCTGGGCTCCAACAGGAATCCTGATATCCACCCGCCCGTCTTGCAGGCTGATCTGGTATCCTCTGTCTTTAATGTCGGCCACTCTCAGAGTTCGGGCGTTCACACCCACCCTCAACCCCCTGTTTGCAAACCGACCTTTGACGAGGGGAGAGAGGATGTGAGGGACGGACCACAACAGGTGAGACCCATCTGATGTAGCCTCGCCTGGAGCTGAGGAAAAGAGCAAAAGAGACAGATGAGTTGGGAGGAAGAGATCATTGTACCTCTGGGATCCATACAGGAAATTACAACCAAAACTCTCTTACCCACAGTGCAGACAACTGTGGCATCAAGAGTCCACGTTTTGCCCTGCTGTTGGTACAGGATGGAGGCATTGATAACCTCCACATTCAGCCCATTTTCCTGGAACAAAGAAAGAAATGAACAAAATTCCACACTACACTTAATTAAACTAACTAAATAAAAGTGCTGTGAAAAAGTTGTGGCGGAGTTTTTCTTTTTCACAACACAACAAAATCTTTGGCATAACAGTCGCAAAAAAACATCCATATCCCAAAAGAATTTTTAAAAAAATAGCGTAAAGCATAGATAAAAATATAGATAAAAATATATTTGTATGTAAGAATAGACATGGAAGTGCAAAGTGAGACACTATGATAATGTTGCGCATTATAAGGCAGCATTAATGACTGTTAAATGTTAATGTTGAACAGATTGACAGGTTTCTAATTCCTTCATAATCCTGCAAGCATTTTAGTACCTCGACAGAGTATGAGAGAGGGGAGGAGTAGTTGGTTCGGAGAGTGAGGCGAGAGCCATGGAGTGAGACACTGTAGCCCAGAGCAGCAGCCTCAGCTGGAGACAAAGCTCTGCTCTCTTGTGGCAGCTGACCAGCTGTGTGGATCATAACAGCCAGCTGTGCCACATCAGCCCCCTGCCCAGTAAACGCATCACATCAACGTATAATAGGTGAAAATACTTTATGTATCAAAGAAATGGCATATGCAAGTATTGTTTTTAAAGGCGGCGTTCTCACCGTCTTCTGTGTTTTGTTGTCCACTAATGGGATGGGTTGCTGGATGGACGCCTGTGGAGAAATGACACTTGGTTTGACACAGCTTTAACCACTGCAACTCTTATCATCAGTGGAATCAGACCGAAGCATGAAATGAGAGGTCACAATGCAGCTTCACTCTCACTTCCATGTAGTTTTCTTCACAGATGATCTCTCTGGCGCTCCAAGGCCACTGGAGGGAGCAATGGAGCAGGAGGGGGTACGCTGTCCCTGTCCCATCTGCTTGGCTGTTCACAAACCAAACACGCAGGTGATAGTTTGTGCCCATCTGCAGAGGCAAAGATGGGAGAACAGTTTCGTATGAAAGCAACAGACTCCAGCAGATGCTCAAAATGCAAAGGGATCTTAGTGAGTAAATTCACAGCCACATCTACCAAACTGTGAACATGACAGGCCAGGAACGAGGCCCGGAATATCAGGTCTCCAACGTCATTTAATAGGGCGGTGTAGCCACACAGTGAGGACTCCTGGTCAGACAGGAAGTGGAAGCCATACTGGTCTGTTGACATTAATGTAAAAGGTCAAGTGGTTTACAGAAAAGGGACTTAAACGAGTATATTGAACTACAGCTTGCAGCCTGCATACCTTCGAAATCAAAACGGATCTGCGGCCCGAGGAAGCTGGACTTGACAGAAAGCCAGAAGTGACGCTCATGGCATTTGGTCTGAAATGTTCCTGAAAGTATTGCAGATAACAGCCACTCTCAAACATTTCCTTTTATGAAGATCTGAAAAGTGCATGACAAAATGTGTAATCCTGCCTGAGCGTTCAGTGCACAGAAAACTTACAAGAGGCCAAAACATGAATTTTGGACAACACACAATATAATCTTGAGATGTCGTAGATCTTCTGCATTTTTAGGATTGTGATATTTGTTTATGATCTGTTTTTCACTGTTCATCAGGATACTGTTTTGTTTATGGTAGTGTGACAGATGTTTACCTGGCGGCACTGAATTAGTAACGCAGGCAGGTACGGCCAGCAGAAACACCACGCTAAAAAAAAATAAATGAATCATATTTTAAAGTTATTTGCTACCCATGCACCATGATCTGAAGTTTCCTGTTGAAACTTACCAAGTAGTAATTTTGTCAATCATTATTTTCACTGTATTTCCGTGCTGTTTTGAAACTGTGCGGCGTGTTTACTTCCGGAATCATCAGCAATTTCCGCTACTTCATTAGCACGCTAATTCGCTTAATTCACAGCGGTGATCGGCTTTTAACGGAAACATGTAATAATCCGGAAGAAATTAGGACAATAAATGGCTAATATAAGAGGCAAAAGAAGCGATTTGAAAAGACTTAGAAAATGTGCGATGTAAATGTAGTCCATTTATTTAAGATTAAACAGTCGATTTTGAATGAGGTAACGTCGTATGGTGACATCTAGTGGCTCGACTGTGTAACAGCTGAAGGTCTGAGAAGTGTAACACTCTATTTATTTATTTTTTGTATCTTCATACTTTATTATGTACATTATTTCATATATATTCCATGTCTTCCTATACAGCCTGCAGTCTTTTAGTTTGAAAAGATTCAGTTGCTTCGATGCTGTCAGAGTAAAACAATAACTTACTTTAAATCATTCACCTATTCAGTGTGCACTTTGTACTGTTTTTATACCTTGTGTAACGCAGTATATATGTATATATATTTATATATATATTAACAAGGGACCCTGGCTCAATTTTAATGTCCTGAAACAGTTACTAGATGGAGACTTATTGGATTCTGACAGTAAATGTGTTTTGGCCAATATGTAGCTGTGAATCAGTCTGCTCTAGAAAAAGGGACAGACCATTTTGAAATGTCCAACAGATGTCCTGTATGTCCACCCTTATTTTGCAGTTGAAGGTCCTTGGGAGTTTACCGGACTTTGGTAGTATTGTTAAATGTCTCAAAGTGAAGGAGCCTATAGAGATTGTGAGTAAAAAAAAATGCGTGCTGATATATCATTCACAAATGGGTTTATCGTGTGAATGGGGGGGCGCTGCAGTTGTCTTAATTGTGTGTTAACTGTCAGGGACCCCCACACCGCACAATTGGATGCCTGCTGTCACGACATCGTCCCTTGAAAATGTTACTTAAAGTTCGATGTGGCATGATGAAGGTCTGAGTAACCGCAGTCATTAGTGAAGACTCCACGCTGGGGAGGAGGCATCTCTAGAAAAGGTCACCATTTACACAACGACATGGGAAAATGATCATTTATAAATGATTTGCTATTGTGATTTTAACATATAAAAAAACTCACTTTTGTATGCTTTTTCATAGAGATCTTAGATATTATAATGTTCAGGTGGTTAAAACAAATGTACATTTTCTTTTGATATGATTATGTAGCCAGACTGACTTCGCAGATTGATAACAAACAAGTTTGTTGACATTTAGTTGCTAATTTGTTGTTTACTGTGACTGGTTGGTCAGACAATCTAATTAACATTTGAGTCACTTTGTGTCATTACCAACACCGCACAGCATGGAGGCCTCATGTTGAGCCCGGATCACTACAAAGCTGGGTAAGTCTAATCCGAACTGACATACTGTGGGACCAAGTGATGTCATATGTCAGCTTGGAAAGTTTTATGTATTATGTTTCTGTGCATTACTTATAAGTTTCAGAAATATTGTAATCAGTCTGGCTGCTGCTGGGGTTTTATTCATGTTGTCGTGAGTACTGATGACCTTATCCTTTCTGATGACACTTCCTGCACGATAAAACCTCCTCCACACGCTCACCTCTCACCTCCTCCCTCCCTCCCCGTCTTTCTTCTCAGCCAATCGCATTCTTTTGTTGGCTCGAGGATCGGAAAGGTTTGAGGATGAATAAGCCCGTTTGTCAGCTCCACACATCCTACCCGAACAGTAAAAACGATCATCTCTTCCACCCACTCTCCCATTGGACTACAGATCCATCATCATCATGCAGGTGCAGGTGCTTCTGCTGTCTCTGTCCTCCGTGCTGCTGGTCAGCTGTGCTCCACGCAGGGACGTGCTGACAGAAATACTCAGACCGGACGGCACAAACGACAAGGTGAGTTAGACTTTTTCTCATTCCGACTGGTGTAATGGCTGACTTGAAGAAAGTGTCGTGCAAAGATCTCAAATGCGAAGGATTCCCTTTTGTAGGATCTCGCTCGCTCGCTACTGCTGAAGTTGGCATCTGAAATGATGGCGTCCAGAGGAGACGAGGTTCTCCCCATGCTGGAGGAGGAACTGGGCGTCAGGGACGAGATGATGCGACGACACCTTCCCCTCTCCCAAAGAGAGCGGAAGGCAGGATGCCGCAACTTCTTCTGGAAGACCTTCACTTCATGTTGACACAAGAGGCTTCGTGTTAAAATACCTGCAACTATTTAGACGCTCACGGACCACAGACCACCATCGCTCTGAATGTTTTGTTTAAACAGTATTTGTACAGTTAGAGTGAGTAAATTAATCCATGTTCTTTATGATCTCTTACTGGATGCCATGTGAGATAAGATAACCATTTCCAAGGCTGCGCTCATGAAGGGCAGCGTTGAGAGTAAAAAGCACTGACCAGATCCTCGTTTTATCTTCTTTTGTGTCTCAAGTGAAACGACACTCAGGAACTTGCTGACATTTTTTTTTAATAGTTACAATATGAGAGCTGTACGAAAGACAAAATCCGCCCATGGGTTCACACTCCCATTCATTTTAATCACACAAGAGCTACTGCCAGTTCTCATTCAGTGAGTACAAAAACAGCCTTCTTGTCAGCGAGAATTCATCAGTGGACAGACGTGTGCTGCAGTACCGCAGGCATTGATCTATTAGTGCTCATTCACAGCATTTCAAAGTTAACATACAGTAAATTGCTCGCCCCTGAGGCCGAGCGCTTGGTTTGGCATGAGGAAATCAAGTCACATCTGAGGATTAACGACAGCGATTAAAAGAAAATGACACTAACGCACAAACATCATGAGGTGAAATAAATTAACACGGGGGGAGAAACCGGAGAGCTGATCGACCGATCGCATTCGGGTGATGACAATCAAGTTCAAGACTTCAAAGACGTCGCCGTCGATGAAGAATTATTAAAGTACGTGACATTTTGAAGGCGAGGCTTGAAAATGTCTAGCCCTTTAAGAGTGTGAATTGTATAAAGTCAGGACGGAAACACAAAGGGTAAAGTCAAAGCTTCACATAAATACTGTAAGTCTCAGAAAATGACGACTTAGTCCACGCTTGGTGAGTGCAGGGACAAACAAAAATACTCAAAACAAACAACTGAATTACAAAACACTCTGCATTCTGGGAGAAAAATGCCTTCATTCATTATTCCTAACAGATTGACCAAACTGGGAATTATCTGGATTACCTAGTACACTCGTAAAATGGCAATAAATCTGTTTGAATTTTGCGCTATGCGTGATTTGTAAAGAGTAGATTGAATTTTTCTCCAAAATGATATACAGTATATACAAATTATTCAAATGAAGCTTAGGTTTACATAATAAGCTGTTTTTATGAACCCCAAATAACAAACACCCTGTTTTCCTATATGTAGAAGAAAGCATTTGACTTCATTGCACCATCATCTTCAATGTAACAGTCGAGCATAAAGCAAACAAACGTTCGGGACAAAGAAAAACGGCGTGTGTGTGTGGCGCTGTTTTGGCTGATGAAAAATGGCAAACACCCCATCCGACATCGTACTTTGATACTTGAACGACAGAGCCAGAGTGTAATTGTCACATTTGTCCTAGCGTCGTAATTCACAACATTTTAGTAACGTTCAAGAGGAGCCAAAGACCACAACACTCCAGGGTTGTCATTTTCACTACACATTCCTTCTGTCTACAATTCTTCTAGGAGTCTACTTCACCGCAAAGATTCACTGCACTAAAGCCGCACGCTTTCCAACATTCAGTCAAACCAAACCGGCCTGTTATCTGTAGTCACAGTTGTCGTATGAGTGTATGTGCTTTTCGTGTGTTTCTGAGGCAGATCACTGCTTGTTTTACAAATGTACATGTCCCTTCATTTATACCACAAACCACTACCATCCTCATGCTTTATCACATTATTCTTCCAAATATAGATCTATGAGCTTCCTTCCTTCCTTCCTTCCTTCCATGCCTTCATTTTCTCTGACAATGATGACATAAGAGATGTTGGAGTTAAGTTAAGCGGTGTCACTGTGGATAAATGACACGTAAAGCCCAAGCTGCCTGCAGGTCAGGGCCGTCGTTGTTCAAATAATAAACATGAAGCACGGTCTCGTGTACCAAATGAAAATGTACCTGTACAAGCAGTTCTGACTCCAAACCGGGAGGATGTTGAAAATGACATGAAATCATTAGCCTATCTTGTCTTAAATGGCACTGTCACACCACCAGAGGGAGTCATAGCTATTTGTTATGCTTTGGGCGCACGGGGGAGGAAAAAAAAGCAAAATGTTATCCCAGTCTGGTAATCACAGTGACTCTGTGTGCGTTTAAGTTTGGAGCTGCAGACTTCCGACGTTACTTCAGGCTGGAATCATCCGACAGAGAAAAGGAGGAGCGGGCACCGGAGGTTTGTTAGCAGTCAGTGGAGATTTTGGCTGATAGGTCCTGGATGCGGCGAGCACTGCAGCCTTTACACAAGATGTGGCCGTCCAATGGATAACAGCCTCGACCCTCCCCCTCGGAGGACAGCAGGAGTCCACATTCCTGACAAATACACACAGTCCAGTCAGTCCAGATTAGCCGTCTCACAAGGACTCAAAGTGCAAATTCTAAAATTCTACATGTTCTATTAAGTTATTTTTTTTACAGATCTACCTGAGTTTGTGCAAAATAAATTCAACTCACTATTTTATGCTCTAACTAAACCAAACACCTTTAATTTGTGAGGCAAAGGAATCTTATTCTCCACTCAAATCTCAACAGCATCCTGTTCAAGCAGCTATTTTGCTAAGATTGTGAAATAAAACACCTCGATGTTTTCAGGGGCATCTTATTATCTCACCTCACAGACATAGCAGTTGACGTGGAAGCTGCGGTCCAGCGCCACTATCCTGACCGTCTCCTCCTGGCCCGGTTCAGGCATGATGGGCTCGCCACACACAGAGCAACGAGGAGCATACTTCCTGTTCGGCGTCAACAAGCATTAGGATTTGGTTAGTGGAGTGCGAAACTGAGAAAACAGAAACGTAATATGAATGAAATGATTAACTTATGATCACGTGTAACATGCACTTGTCGCGGTGGCGCGTGCGTACCTGTGAAAGTCATCAATGCAGTGTATCTGAGAGGTGGCATCCACGGTGAAAGGCACCCCGTCCAGGCAGCAGTTGCAAACCACGCAGGTGAAACAGCGAGGGTGGTAGGCCTTTCCCATGGCCCGCAGGATACGGTCCAGGATGGGCTTGGAGCATTTGGAACAGCGCTCTAAGGTACTCTGAGAAAGTACAGAAAAAAAGTAAAACGAATGAATGAGCATGACAGCAGTACTGGCATATAAAAAAGATGGGGTGGGCTATGTGTTTTTAACCCTTTCAGTCACGCTGGACACCTAAACTCATCCAAAGACAATGGAAACGTGAACATAGTGAAGTCTTTGTCCTTTTAGAGTCCCTTTACTTACAATATAACAGCTGTCGCAGTAACTCTTCTTGTCCAGGGCGTAGAACGGTTGACCTCGTAGACGTGCATGGCAGGTGATACACGTGAAACACTCCACGTGGAACACCTGTTCCATGGCGATGCAGCCACTGCCATCGCCGACCACGTTGTCACCACAACGGGCGCAGCGACCTGAAAGGGGACGGTTGTATTGGTACTACTTAGTGTCAAAAATGTCACGTCAAGTTTCTTCTACTTTTTGTTTTTTGACACCGTGAGCACCATACCAAAATAGTCCTCTGCAGGTGGGTGGTTCATGTCGTACACCAACTTCTTGGTGAGCCTCTCCAGCTCGTCTTCAGGTCTGGTTGTTGATATTCCTTGCTGGAGAAATAAGAACATAACGGGCAAATAAATGGCTTGCAAACCAAATAGAGCAGCTAGTTTCAAATCTTCAATATGGAAGTGGAAAAATATAAATTAGGAGGAGGTTTTAAGGTAATTATCTTATGAATGAGATGTCATTTCATACACCTTTGTCCTTAAACTTAAGTAAACCCAGAGGCCCTACAGAGATGCAGACTTGTACCTTGCTGGGCTGATAGGCGTGGCTTTGCGTTACCCCTGACCCCGGTTGATTATTTTCCATCCCTCTCTTGGATAAAGGACCATGATTGGATCTTCCTCCAGACGCTGAGCTGACCCCCTTGTACCCAGGCTCAGAATGCATCTCCTGAGCTTGATGTGATGAGCCGGGGTGTTGAGGGTACCAGCCCTGTGGAGCTGTCTGACTCTGGGGAGGGGGGCGTGGAGCATGCTGGCGAGGTGGGGGCGGAGTATAGGCCTGTTCGGCCTGCCTCCCAGTCTGAGAGTAAGTGACGGGTTGTGCTGTCTTGACCTGGACACTGAATCTTGGTCCGGTTGGAGTTGAGGCTGTGGTGTAAGAGGCAGGGACAGGTTGAGGGTAGGGCTTAGGGGCTGAAGAGGAGGAGGAAGAGTAGTAGTCCTGCTGGGGGGAGGTGGGATACTGGGGTGTTTGGTGCTCGCTGGGGTAGGGGGGGGCCGGATGATATTGGCTCTGAGGATGAGGAGGGTACACCATAGCTGGCCGACCCTGAGGAGGAGCTCCACTTTGGGGTGCAGACTGGTAGCGATCCCCTGGTAGGTATCTGCTGTAAGGCACGTTGTCATAAAGCTGTGGGGAATTCAGAAAATGAGGGGAAAAAAATTACTGATGGCACAGAGATTATTAAGACAAAAATGCTGAAGCGAAACATGGATTGCAATTCTCATGAATTGCCTTTTATTAGTCGTTAAGTATGCCGTTGTACCTGTGTGCTTGAGTCTTGGGTGTGGCTGTCCAGGTCAGCTAACATACTGGTGAGTGAGTCAATCTCAGCATCAATTTTGGAGTGGTGACCTGCTGACTTTTCAGGGCCACGATGCTAACAGCATAAAGGACATTAGAAATGTGTTTGCCTTTTATCAAATTAGCCAATGACTGGGCTGTAGATTTGATGTGATTCACTCAAACAACGACAGAAGCTGTCAAATTATACCACATGCACCTACCATGAGCTCATATCTGTCCATGTGAGGGCCCCAGTTGCGGTCTTCATTGGGTCCATGGAGAGGAGAATAATAGTGGTCGCTGGATGAATGATGAATGGGCCCACCTGTTGGTTAGTTGCAGGCATGAAATCGTTAGATCTTCTTACACACTCTGTAGGAACTTTTATATGCCAGTATATCTAACTTTGGACGAATGCAAAAACTTAATACATTCTCAAGGAAATATGCACTCATTCTGAGAAATATAGCATTAAGTCTCACTGAAGCGCAGGAAAGAAAAAAAAGAGGTTTTACAGGAAAACAAAGACACATTACAATACAAAGTTTAAGTTATCAGCACCACAATTACAGCGTGATCCTTGAGTCCAATATGTGACTTACGCATGGCATTACCTGTGGGTCCAGTAGCCATGTACCTGTTGGCTATCCCGACTCCCCCTCCAACTCCATTTTGGTCATAAAGTCCGTATTTCGGCCGAATGTCGGACGCGCCCTTCTTGTTGGGGGCTCGGTAGATTGCCGACCCTGCAGAGTGAAGGATCTGGGGGACGGCTCGCTCTGGGCTGTCCAGGGTCCTCGGTGGCAGCCAGGTGGGACCGGACATGGCAGGCTTCTGAAGACAAAGGGATAACTTGGTTGTTGATACCAAAATACCCTGCTACTTCTTTATATACAATGAAATAATAAAATGTCTTAATATCATAATGTAATACATGAATTCCACCATCTCTGAAGAACAATGTCATCCTACATGAAGACCAATGTCATACGGATTATGTCAGGATTATGTCACGGCTTCTCGTCCAAATGTGCACCAGCAAACGTGCAGCTGTTGTATTAACAACATCTGTAACCAAGGGAAACTAAGAGATGCTTCTGTATGTTTCCTATGGCAACGAGGATACACTGATTTAACAATACGCTTCAAGGAGCAGAGCAGGAAGAGCGAAGCCATGAAGCCAATTTGAAAGGCCATGGGGATTTCCAACATAGTCTCAAAAGGCAACAAAAACACAACAGCACACGTGTATGCACACACACAGGTGCAACTGTGTTTAAAACTTGCCTTGATCCACCACAATGGTTATTGTCTTGGACTGTTTACACTCTAGTATCATTGACTTCCAAAAGAAAGACATATAAAAACAGGAGAGGAAATGTTGTGTAATGATGTGTCTGTACATACGGGAGCAGCTGGCTCACAACAATATAACATGATGAGGGATAGATAACAACATTAGAGAACACAGCTCAGCTGACAACCTGCTGCCCATAGTTACTGCTCTTTAATCCTTCCATTCACAAACAAAATGAGAGAATGCATACAATGTTTAAATCTTTTTTTGGTATATCGTGATAGGCGTAGTGTAGAGACAGACAGGAAGGAAAGGGCAGAGCGAGGGGATGACATGGAGCAAAGGGCACAGGCTAGAATCGAACCTGTGACGCGGCGTTAAGAGTCATGTACTTTGATGTGGTGAGACCTTTGGAAAGCTAATATGCCAAATGACTGAAGGGAATAAAATGAATAAATCAACATTGTTACAGTCTGATTGTATGTGGTATTAAGTGGGTGTAAATAAAAAACAAACCTTGTTGCTACTGAGAGGATTTTAATGTTGGGTGGGAGGACAGTGCAGCCTGTAGTATCACTATGGTTCATTTAAGATCTATGGTTCGTTTTGTCTCTCAATGAGTTCTTTCTGAAGATACAGTATGTTCATGTTGTTATTGCTTTAACAGCTTGGTCCCAGCGGTGTTTATTAGAATAAGTGATCACGTGATAAAATGGAGCGACAGCCAAATTTATCGTCCGGTTAATCCCGTCTGAATCCGGATGATCACAAACATCAAATTCGAGGACAGCTGGGCCACGGTATTAATCTCGACTGTGATTTAAAGTGACGTGATGAGTTTGAGTGATTTTCAACATAAACACCGTGCACTCGTCCACGTATTTGCTTTGGATGGGTGCCGACGTGGTGAAACAACTCATAAAATATCAAAGTTGCTAACGGAAGCGCGTCGTGAGAGCGACAATAAACAAATATGACATCCGTTATCATTTCTTTCAAATTAAAATGGTGCGACACGTTTAATATGAACAATTCAGGCGATGTATGAAAAAGCGCCGAATATGTATAAATTCTATTTTCCCTACATTGAACTGACATATTTAGTTTTGTTCCTACTTCCCTGTCAATTGTTGTGAGGCTTTTATTTTGAAGGCACAACAAATCTGACATTCTTCTGGGTGTTTCTGGCTAGCTTAACGAATAGCGACGTGTGGCTATTTTGTCGTATAAAACTAACATAATCAAGCAAATGCACTATCGTGTCTGCCAAATAAAATAAAACTAAATGCAGAAGCGGTCGAACATTAGCTGTGCATTAGCATTTCCTACCTTTCTCAGCTGCTTCACCGCGTCTCTCCTCTTCCCTTCGGTTTCATCTACAAAAACGAGAACAAAATGGTGAAACGAAATAGAGGAAGTTTCCGACACCTTAACGGCAAATCTAGCGATTCAGTGGATGCATGTGCGACCCGAAAGCACTACAAAGCGAATTAGAGGAGAGCAGACGAGAGAAAACGGAACATAAACTATTTTTAGCCTTGTTTCCAGCGGTGATCCGGTCTATTCTGCGTCACAGCGTGCAACATACTCCGTTTAAAACAACACAACGAGGGCCATTTTGTGATAATAACAGTTAACGAGCGCTTTGTTTACTTGCTTGATAGCCGTTGGAGGTGCAGCTAGCGTTAAACCGGCGCTTTGCATGCAGGCTAACTTCTGCACAAAGCTCCACCCGAAGAAGAAACGAGCCAACAACCCACGGGGATCCACGGGAGACGAGCCGCTCCGAGACCGAGTGTGTCGCCCTGCGTTTGTTTACAAGTCAGTGAGAGCCACGCCGGAATAACTTTCTGCACTTTTACGTGATTCACCTACTTTGTCACGGATCCCCGAGGCCTTCAGCAGCAGCAGCAGCAGCGTCTTCCTCTCTGCATTCCCAGCGTGTGACGTAGCTGCTGTATCTGGTCATGAACTGTGTGTGCGTGTGTGCGTGTGTGTGTGTGTGTGTGTCAGTGTGTGAGAGGAGCATACTGCAGAGGGTTATGTGCTGTTGTGTTATTACTACACAGGCAGAGCTGCTATTGATGGC
>OMNV01029172.1:2934-22558 GCA_900303265.1 Brotula barbata | reverse complement strand
CGAGCCACATTCTCTGAGATTATGAGGAGGCAAATATATTTCTCAGTTTTTCTATGGCAAATTTGACTATTTATTATCTCAGAGATCTCAGAGATATCTTTGCTCCTTATTTATTTATTTTTTTACCTTTAGTGGCCCTTATACATGGCTGTATGTTACAGCCTACTTCTAGTTCAATCTTTTTCCAATCTACATCTACCCCATGAAGACAAATTGGAGACAGAATGTTAGAAATACTTTATTATTTTATTAAAATAAAAAGTACTGAAACCCTGTTGGGTTGATGGAATGATGGACAGCAGGCAGGAGGACACGTGGAGATGATGGGTTGATTTTTCTCCAAACAGATTCAAGCTGATCAAATACAAAGAAATGTGTAAAAATGACACTGTCAGCTTAGAATTAATAGTCAAAAATGATTTACAAATACAGGGACATGAATTTGTAAAGATAGAGAGGAAGGAAGTGCAGTGCATCCTGGGAAGTCCCCCGGCAGTCTAGGCCTATAGCAGCATAACCAGGTGCTGGTCCAGGGTGAGCCTGATCCAGTCCTAACTATAAGATTTATCATAAAGGAAAGTCTTAAGCCTAATCTTAAACGTAGAGAGGGTGTCTGACTCCAGGACTGAAACTGGAAGATGGTTCCACAGGAGAGGAGCCTGATAGTTGAAGGCTCTGCCTCCCATTCTGATTTTGGAGACTATAGGAACCACAAGTAAGCCTGCACTCTGGGAGTGTAGTGGTCTTGTGGGATTATAGGGTACTAGGAGCTCTGCAAATTGCAGGCCATCCAGGTCTTTATGTCCTTAAGACACGCTTGAAGTTTAGTAAACTGATTAGTGTGATTTGGCTCCATTGATAAGTATAGCTGGGTGTCATCTGCATAACAATGGAAATTTATAGCGTGTTTCCTAATAATATTACCTAAGGGAAGCATATATAAAGTGAATAGTATAGGTCCAAGCACAGAACCTTGTGGGACTCCGTGATTAACTTTTGCGCGCATTGAGGATTCATCATTAACGTGTACAAACTGAAATCGATCTGAAATTACTCACTTTTTGTATGAATAAACACTTAGCCATGCGTTTTCTTCCTCCCTGCCTGAACCTGCAACCATTTTGCCACACAGACATGTCCGTGTGTGTGGCCTCTTAAAGGCGGGGCTGATGACTCCGGATTTGAAGCGGTCTCTGCTGGTCCACCTGTCCTGTGCAGCCTTAAAAATCGACCCACTGCTTAATGCATCAGTGATAAAATAACTCGGACCAGAACGTCTCCCCTCTTCCTCCTGAGCGTCCTTTGTTACCTTTAACGCTCCGTCTGTGTTCAAGCAGCAGGAGAGGCTCACACTGATGACTTAAAGGGGTTTTAGATATAATTTAACCCCTTAGAATATATCTAAACAAACTAGTCATTGAGTACACCTTAGTTTTTGTATTATTTCAAGGGTTTTGGTTACTTTTCACCTCCATCCGTTAATAATCAAATATACAGCACAAAAAAAAAGCAATGAAAAAAAATCTCCTAATTTCTGGGTAAATTATGACTAAAATAATCCTAAAATTCATTCTAGTAAACCCTGCTTTTAAGTGATTAAATAAAAAAAACTAAGGATTATCACTTTAAGAGAGCAGACATTGTGTTAAATTAAAGAGAGGGAGAGAGAGAGAGAGAGGTAGATAATGGAGGAGAGGAGCCCGGCGCTCTCCCTCCGTGCCTAACAGCAGGGGAGAAATGTTAAATTGTAGAGGCTGCTCTTCATATATATATAGAAATGTCCCGAACAAGATGCTTAGCTTAATAGATAAAGCAGCAGAAAAAGAGCTGTAATTTTAACCAAATCCCGGCCTCGTCGCTGCCTCATCTCTGAGTGCTATTGAGGCTTCCAAAGTGTGTTGTTGGATGGTTGGAGAAAGAGGCTCAGCAGGGGGCGTCTGGCTGTGTAATTATCCTTCACTTACAGGTATTTCTGTTGCCACAGTCGTTATCTTCCCTTGTAAAGAGGAAATCAATTTGTACAGTTGTATATGAGAGTGGAAGATTGCCCGAAGGAAAAGTACAGGAAGAAAGGAAGAAAGGCGTTGTGGGTAAAATTGAGGATGAATGACTGGATATTGGCCTGTTTGTTTGTTTGTTTGTCTGATTGGCTGCAGTTAGGATGCGGTGCTATGTTCAGGAGGGGTCACAATGAAAATCATCTCTTTTCTTCCACGCGTCTCATTATTAAGTCTGTCAGGTTTACGGTTCGGTCTCATCGGTCTCACAAAGTCAGGACCAGGATCAGGACCAGTCTGAATCAGGCTCAAGTTCGACTCTTTTTTATCCTTTTTCATTCATCCACACCACATAAAATACAAAGGACAAGACAGACACATGAGTTCATCTCTGTGCGTGTGTGTGGTCGGTCCCAGTGATCCTCTGGAGTCCTGATTCTGTTCTGCTTGGTGGTCGATGCTGGAGGGGGTAACGTGGACTTGTACACAGACCTGTTGGCATGGTAGGCACCCTGCAGGGGGTCCTGGAAGGCTCTCAAAGGACTTCATGACAATGGAGGTCAAGCCGACAGGTCTGGAGTCATTCGGTCCTGTGGTGCAGGGACTTATGGGAACCAGGATGAGGTGGAGCTCTTGAAACAGGCAGGGACTTCACAGAGCTCTGATGATCAGTTGAAGATCAGAACCAGTCGGTCAGGACAGAGTTTCAGGCAGGTGAGGAGCCACAGTCCGGGCCTGGAGCTCTCCAGCTGGATCAGGAGCAGCAGCCCCAATAATAAATAAATGAGGCGGTGGATTGAGTGTTGTTGTTGCACTGCAGGGTGAAACATCCTGAATAAAATAATGATTTTTCTGGCATATAATTCAAACAAAACTACCGGAAATGACCCGCATCTCAACACTGGACTGCTTTAACCTTGGCTTATTTTTAATGTAGGTGAGAGACCCTGTACTCCTGTCTGAAGAAGGTCTGTGAATTTGGTGATCCCTGGTGGACGTGGTCAGCAGAGCGTTATGATAAATAGGAAGGAGGAGTCGGTCTAGGGAGGAGGAAGGGTCCAGGTTCTGGGTTATGAGGCCGAGTGGTTTGGACACTGCGTTAACGTCCAGTCTGTCTGAATACTTCTTGAAGGTCTTTATGAGGCCATGTTCGTTACATCTCCTCGTCTTTGCCCTGGGCAGATTAACTCGGATGGTCTTTGGATTGGACGGCGGACGATACGGGCGACTGACGGCCGTGGTTGAGACGTAAAACATGGCCACTAAATAAATTACTACAATTAAGGTCAGCAGCCGTCCAGCTGTGGTGGGGTCAGGAAACATAACGTCACGCTCACACGGCCCGCCGTGACACCAATACCACCCATGTCCTAAAGGATCAGTCAAGGCCAGCGGCAGTCTGCACGGAGGATCCAGGGTAGAAGACTCTAAAACCCTCTCTTTATATGTCCCTTATCATTTTACAGATCCTGGTAGATATTTATACTGTAATTAGTAATAATTATTCTACTTACTGACCTTTGATTACAGAGTATTCTGTTTGAATTTGTTTTCCAGCTGTTAAATTAGAAAGTAGCGATATTGTCTGCTTACGTACGTACGTGCAACCTGAGTGAAAACATTTTCATTATTAATGAATACATACAAATAATATAGGCCAACAACAGACATCTGACAGTTCACATAACACCACTGAACTGGCTCCAAGACACGATCAGACTTTTGGTTTTTGTATCTTTGGTTGCCATGGTTGACTGCAGAAACTATAGAGGCTGGGTAGACGTCAGAACATCGGAGTGAATGATAGTGAAAATAAGAGAGCAAACACACGTTCCTAAATGTTATAACTAGCTGGTTACTTTGTCACATGCTAGTTTAGCGCTCACTCGTCAGCTAACGTGTGTAAGCGTTTGGTGTGCAGAACATTTTTCAAAGAATAAATCCCCTATCTGAACACGGTTTATTGGTTTGACTTATTGGGATATTGAATTTGTGCTCCAATGCTTTTCCTTTCGTATTCAGAGGAGGTGTAGCTGAATCTGAAAGAAGTTGTGCCACCAGGAATTGAGTCAGATTTGGTTGTATCGTGTTTGAAAATACAATCCTTACATAGAAGTACGTCGAGTTCAGATTGGTTCCGTTGTAATTGGAGTGGTACAGATGTTCTGCCTCCTGAGTGTTCTGTGATGTATCTACAGTAGAGTACAGATTTGAAGAGCCTGGTAGGAGAGGAGGTGGAGTTGGGTAATAGAGAAGTTAAAGAAGTGAAACTTTTCTCCTACCTCTCACCTGACCCCGTTACAACACTTCAGTCTCTGCTTGGGAGTGATTTCACCTTTGGAGTCCGACGTGCTTTCAAACTCCTGGATCGTTCTCAATATGTGGAATGTTTTTGAAATTTTTGCCTTTGCTTTGCTGCTGCGGTTGTAGCCCTCTGGGGATACGGCCTGGGTTGTTCTTCTTTGGCTTGGTTTGGTAAAAAGAATAAAAATAACTCGGGTCTTTATTCACGACAGCTGCGAAGACGAGCCAGAGTCTCAGTATGGAAAAGTTGGCGGTGAGGATTAAAGTTGGATGATGTAAGAGACGACTCTAAGTGACTAATGTTTGCTGGGAGGATGAAATAATTACAACGCACTGACACTTTTGTCCTGCAGAGGTCGTCCTACCTGGAAAGTAACTAGACTAACCTCACCGGTGGCTTCTCGGACAGAGCCTTATCCTACAATGCATTTCTGTCTGAACCTGACCGGAGCATGCTGCATATGTGAAGAATTAGGAGTCGCCCAAGTGTTTGTAAAAGATGGATTTTAAGGTCATTAGAGGTCAAATCTTCATTGAACTGCTCCTAGCGGCTAATGCTAGAGCTAATGTAGCATGAGGGGCAGTGTGAGTCTTGGAGGACACCCAAGCAGCTTCAGGGCCGGGACCTGGAACTATTTGTTGTATTTTACCAGAGAGTCAGCACAACTTCTCTTTTTAAACGGTTGGAAATGTGTTGTTACCATTTTCACTGTCAATCATTACAGGTAGAGGATTTAATGTTGAATGTTCCGGGCCCTCAAACCAGATCCAGAGCCATAAACTCTACGGCACATTGTAATGAAACCTTTAACACAGAGGGTCGCCCGTAGCATCCTAGAATGTCAGAGCTTCATGCTACTTGTGACAAAACGCGACACGTTTCCCACCAATAGCAGCGCTTTGGAGGCGGGCTCATGCTGGTATAATGTTGGTGAGTGATTCTGGTATCGTAGAGACATTCATCTGTTTGGATGTGTCCACAGGAAGTGATGCTTTGTGTTCATGTTTTGTGTGGCTCTGTCGCATTGCGTCCTGTGTGGATTAGATGTTGCCCACACACTCTTTGATCGGCGGTGTTACCCAGAGGATTGGGGCTCCGCCGCCAGAGGCTCCAAATCTTGGATAATCTGTGTCATTCATATTCTGTTCCATGACACAAATGATGTGATAAGGCACATGTGAAGTGAATTAACATCTGTTGTTTGAATGAGCTTAATGTGCAGCCATTCATCAATTTCACATGATTGCCGCAGTGACCGTAGGTGCGTGTGTGTGCGTGTGTGTATGTGTGTGTGTGAGAGTGAATGAGTGGTACAGTTTTTATTCCATCTAGCTAATTACAAACACAAACATCAGGTTTGATTTTGTATACACACATTTGCATATATTTGCATTCATAGACATACGAACATGTATGTTTAATTATACAACGATATATACTGTATATACACATATACATGTACATATACATATAAATCTATATACAATATATACAATCTTACTGAGCTAACTTACTAACTTAACTTTCACCCATGAACTGACATGTTTCATTACCTGTGTAGTATTTCATTGTATGCGTAGGTGACCGAATGTTTGTCTGCTCGTTTTTTATGTTCTGTGGTACGTTTGTTCATAAGAATAAAGTACAAAAAAAAAGAAAGAATGGCTCCAGACAAATTAAGAAGCTAGCATGCTAATGCTAACAAAAACATCGACGTACCAAAAGATCACCAAAGTAAAGTGAGCAAGGTGACAACAGTAGTAGACAACCATTAATTTATGACAAAAACACATAAAAATGGGCACAGTAGTATAAATAATTCATATTTGAAAATAATTTCTAATATTTGTTATGAAAACTGAGCCCCATTCCTGATTATTTGATTAATCGTTCTAGCCGCTGTGAGTTGATAACACACACACTCAAACCTCTCTCCTCACTTTTACTTCTAGTTATAAGTGAGAGAAGCTTTGCTGCAGCTTAACTACGTTAGAGCAGCAGTAGCTTGTGGCTTGAAAGCTACCATTTCAAAGTAGCTTTGTCAACTTAAATTGTGAAGAGTTTGTAGTTTGGACAGCTAAAATCTGCCAGCGGTTTCAAAGTTGAGCAAGTTTCACGTCTGAGTGCAGGTAAGCGCTGAGTTGGGCTCTGAGTGGGTGAAACTCCAGCGTGAACATTTGTTTACAGGATGATTTTCAGGATATTGTGTGAAAATAGTGAAACATATGGACGAGCACAAACACACCGGCTGCAATAAAATGCAGATGAGGTTTTCTCTTCATCTCCAGCCTAAGCAAATATTCCAGGAGATGAAAATCAGACAGGAAAACGATCGGGGAAAATGTACCAATGATAAATATCTGTGGGTTTTTGGTTTTTTTTTTGGTGTTGTTGTTTTTGTTTTTGTCATTCATTGTGGCGCTTTCTTCCTCACAGCTGCTGAAATGATAAAACGGGAGGATCGCAGGGAGAGCGGAGCGGAAAAGGGGGAGGAGGGAAGACATCCAGAAGGTGGTGGGAGTAAAGCTGCTAATTCACACACAAACAGACACAAAAACAGCAGAATATTCCGGAGAAAATCTGCTCGATTCAATCAAGCTTAATTCTGTTTTGATAATTGTGGGTGCCGGGCGTCTGGGCGCGGCGCGGCGGGGAGCTGTGACTCGTGCACGACGCTGACAATGAAGTCGGGTAACAACAGCTGCTGGGTGGAGGGCGAGCTTGTGTACCTTGACGCTAAAGTCTTGTCAGTCACATTTCCCCTAATTAACGAACATCTGCTTTCCATTTTCAGTTACGCCGCATCACCAACGCGTCTCGCCTGAATCGCCGACTTCTGACCCCCCCGGAGGAAGGCACTGGCTGTCAGAAGGACCTGGCCGACGCCAACCACCGTTTGTTCTGTGGAGGCCCTCGGCTCACCGCCGGGAGGAGGAGGAGAAGGAGGAGGGAGTTCGAACCCTCTGAGACGTCTTCACCAGTCATCCTCTGGGACAGGAAGTGTGGAGTTGGTGTCGTGCTGTCATTGGCTGAGGTGTCCTCCTGTGAGCCGCTCAGCTCCTCTCCATGAAGGACCTGAGTCCTCCTCCTCTCTCCAGAGCTCCAGCCTATTCCCAGACTAACCTGCTGAACAGGTGTTTGTACACGTGTGTATCCGTGTGTGTGTGTGTGTGTGTCTGTGTCTGTGTGTGTGTGTTTGTGTGTGTTTGTGTGTGTTTGTGTGTGTCTGTGTGTGTGTGTGTGTGTGTGTGTGTGTGTGTGTGAAACAAAGCCGGGCTTGCAGGTTTTTTCTTCTGTTCTGCCTGAAAGCACAGCACAGGAACATTAGAGAGAGACCAGCTGTTCCTCACACAGCCAGGGATCCACACAGAGACAAACAAATCCACACACACACACACACACACACAGTACACACACAGAGTATACACACAGAGTACACACACACAGAGTATACACACAGAGTACACACACACATAGAGTATACACACACAGAGACACACAAATCCACACACACACACACACACACACAGTACACACACAGTACACACACACACACACACACAGAGAACACACACAGATACACACAAATCCACACACATAGAGTACATACATACACAGTACACACACACACAGATACACACAAATCCACACATATAGAGTACACACACACAGTACACACACAGTACACACACACACACACACAGTACACACACGCACACAGAGTACACACACACAGATTACACACAAAGTACAAACACACACACAGTAGACACACACACAAACCTAGAGTATACACACACAGACAGAGTACACACAAACACAGAGTACACACACAGACAGAGTACACATACCCACAGAGTACACACTCACACAGAGTACACATACACACAGACTACACGTACACACGGAGTACACACACACAGAGTACACACACACTCAGAGTACACACACACACAGAGTACACAGAGTACACACACACATAGTACACATCCACACAGAATATACGTATACACAGAGTACACATAAAACACAGACCACATACACAAAGACCACGTATACACAGAATACACATACATACAAAACACACGTATATACAGAATACATACATACAGAGCACACGTATATACAGAGCACTCATATGTAAGCAACATACGCACATCAAGAATATACATATATAGGGCAGGCACGGGACATACATACATATAGAACATACATACATCCAGAACATATGTACACATAGAATAAACATACATCCAGAACATATGTACACATAGAACATAGATACTTATAGAACATACGTACATATAGAACACACATACATATAGGACATATGTACATATAGAACATACATACATACAGAACATACGTACGTATAGAACATACATACCGACATCCAGAACATATGTAGGTATAGAACATAGATACGTATAGAACACACGTACATATAGACCATACATACATCCAGAACATACGTACATATAGAACATACATTCTTATAGAACATATGTACATATAGAACATACATACATATAGAACAGACGTTCATATAGAACATATATACATATACAACATACATACATATGGAACATACATACAGAACATACATACATATAGAATAGACATACATATAGAACACAAGGATGTATGGAACACAAGGGTGTATGGAAGATACTGTACATACCTGCAGAACATAACTGACATACACACATAAGGAACATTCATACATACAGAACGTACGTACATACAGAAGATACATATTAGCATACAGTACATATATACATACAGAATGTATACACGTGCACAACTACATCATAAAAGTATTTTACCTTTTAATGTATGAGGATGAATCTGAATGAACAGATGAATAACAGACATCTGTAAGAATAAAATCAAAAAGATAAAAGATTAATATTTAAAAGATAAATAGAGTAGAAAATGTTACTTAATTACAAAAAATATCTAAGATAAGCATTTTGAAAATGAAAGAAATACATTTGTAACAAAACATAGAAATGAAAAAGTATGAACAGTTATTATTTTAATTATGATTTTATCGTTAGTCAGAGACTGAAGAAAGTAAAAAGAAAAAAACTAATAAAATCGAAACATAAATGAATACAAATGGATAAATAAAATACTATCCAAAGTAAAATAAATAAATTGAATTAAAAAAATAAACATAAAAAAACCCTAATATTGTAAGACCACACAATCAAACAATGACATCTTGGCCTTTATTAAGCTTGATCTTTTATTTTTTTTTTTTTTTGTTTTTTTGCTTGTCTGTATTTTAAAGGTGAACATTTAAATGAATTCTCAGATGCGTGATGTAATCCTGCAGAGGAATTTCTTGATGTCGCTATAAAGAATGACAGTGAATGAATTATGATGAAAAATGAGTGTTTTACAGTGATTACATTTACTGTTTTTTATTTATTTATTGTAATGATTTAGAGGACAGCCATACCGTACTTATTGTATGGTGCGCTCTTCTCTATGGCGTTACAGGAAATACTGTAGCCCGAGCCCAGAGATGTTTAAATTCCATCTCTCCCCCCCACTCGCCTCCTCGTCATCTTTTCCACGTTTGTCCCCTCCCTCCAGATTCCATTTGGAATTGCGGCGTCTCTCTGATGTTTTGGAAACAAAAGGGTAAATGATTACATTTAGAAATAATTAACAGATGGGCACAGGCTGGGAAAAAATATGATTTTCTACAAACGACTGCATTCTCTCCCCTTTGGTGTGAAAAGTAGAATCCAGAACACTTTTAAATAATTTGTTCAATTTGTTCCACAGCCAAAGAAAAGCGGCTTGCTGGAAATTCAGATTCATTAAAACTTAATTAATATGCATCATTATGTAAATGAGGTTGCTGTTAATGAGTTCTTAAAAGAAGCCTTCCTTAATTAGTTCACTTTTAATGGCATCATCATTTATCTTTTTTCTTTGAAGCAGAGTGATGCACGGAAGTAGCCGCTCCCATAAGTACCAAAATGTTGCTTTTTCTTCTTGCTTCATTTTGGTCTGATTAAGGACTCGTTTATCAGTAAACCTGGGGAAACTTGGCGTTTACGGTCAGATTTGGATTCTGCGGCCCAGGTAGTATCGCTCAGACTGTACGTTCTTTATTTATTACTTTAGACTATTCTTATAACACTTATTAGTACAAACACTTTATCAGGTTTAACTCAGATTTTAAATGTTTTGGTCATTAATTCCACTTTAAGGCAAACAGTTCCAGGTTATTTCAAGGATTTTGGATATATAAAATGGGCCATTTCATATTTGTAACCCATTAGTAAAGATGCAGAAAAATAGACATATCTCATACTTAAATCAGAGAATTATGATTTGTTTTTTAAATCCTTTACAGTAAGCCCACATTTTTTTATTTTCTCTTTCATCTGGATGTGTCGGGTATCATTTTATACACATTTCCCCACAATGCATCCTCGTAGATTTGGTATCGTTGGAAACTTTTGGCATTTTATCAGAATTTAAAAGAGAACTTGATGAGATGGAGTCGTTGGTGTTTACCACAGAGTCACAGCGTAACCAATAATTAATATTTAATCATTTTTATCTGTGTTCACAGAAACAGGAAGTTGCTCCTTCTCCAGCACGAGCCGTCCCTGGAGCCGAATTTCTCTTCATAAGTGAGCTGGAGGCAAGGTCGCCTGACCAAAATACTGCTTGGTGACAGGCTGAAGCAGCTGCAGCGTAGCTATCATCACAAATACGCGACCTTCATGGAGCTTTAGGGTTACGATGCTGCAGCCTGAAGTTAGAATTCCACTGCCATGGTTACATCTGAAACGTCTGTGTCATGTGATTCTTTATAATCCCTCTAAAGTGATGTCATCACGGCTCTGAGGGGACACCATTCATATAATCTGATTGTAATAATGAGCCCCATTAATATGCTGTTACTGCATGCCAAATATTACACACAGAATGAATTAATCCGTGTACAGTTTAATCTTAATCTGTGTTTATTAGTGGTCGAGTTTTAGTGTTTTTTTCCAGTTTGACTGACAGCAGACACCTGTGTTTCCCAGAGGCCCAACAGTCACATCAAGGTGCCCCCGGCTCACCTACAACAAGAAAAAAAGAACAAGTGTGAAAAAGTGATGAAAAAAAGTAATGACACGCATTCATAGATGAAGTCATTAAAAAAAAAACACCGTTTTTGTTGAGTCTATTTTTCAGTCCACGTCGTGCAGCATCTGGACATTTGCAGCATCCCTAAATGTCCCTGCACGAGCCGTGAAGGTGAGGCCACGCCCATGAGGCCCGCGTTCGTTTAATGTCGCCAGGAGCTTCTACCTCTGCATCTAATTGATAACCGCTGGCATTTGATCTGAAGGCGTTCAAACGCTCGGAGTATGTGTGTGTGTGCGCCTCCAATAAGACGAACCATCTGTTGTTGCCCAGCCCGCCGTTCATTAAATCTAATTTCCTTCAGCAGAAATCAGGTTTTAATTGTACGTAGTGCACGAGGAGCGGAGAGTAATGGCTTTCTTAGGCAGACAGGAGGGCTGCGGAGTGTAAGGAGGATATAAGAGGAGACAGACGGATGATTGATTTAAATGCTGGAAATCTGTTTGGCTCTCTCTGAGCTCTTCACACATGTACAGTAGGACGATTGTTAGACCGCCGTAAACCCACACCTCACACGGGCTCACTGGATTTATTCACATTCAAGAAAGTTTTCAGGCCCTCTGTTAAAATGACAAAAACCTTATAAAGTCAGACGAAGGCTGAGATTCAGAGTGTTTACCTAACAACGGATTGATTCTATCAGATCGAATCGTACCTGAGTTAACACTGCTGAAAAGACTTAGATCATCAAATCATTAAACCATTAACAAAGGATACAGCTTAGCTCAATTGGCGTATCTAAACTGCCCATAGGTGTGAATGGGAGTGTGATTGAGTTGTCTGTCTCTATGAGTCAGCCCTGTCATAGTCTGGTGACCTGTACAGGATGAAATCTGACTTTAAAACAATGACTGCAGGGATAGACTCCACCCACACCACCACCCTGACATGGATAAGAGCTGTAGGTGATGGAGGGATGGATGGATGAATAGAAGATGGATGATGGATGAATAAAAGATGGATGGATGGACAGATGATGGATGAAGGGATGATAGATGGATGGATGATGGATGAAGGGATGATAGATGGATGGGTGATGGATGAAGGGATGATAGATGGATGATGATGGATGATGGATGGATGCACAGATGATGGATGGATAAATAAAGATGAATGATGGGCAGATGATGGATGAAGGGATGATAGATGGATGGATGGATGAATAGAAGACTGTTAATTGATAGATTGATGGATGAATATGAGATGGATGGATGAATAGAAGGTTGATGGATGGATGGATGAATGTATGAATAGAAGGCTGATGGATGGATGGATGGATGATGGACAGGTGATGGATGAATGAGTGAAAAGAGGACTGATGGATGGATGGATGGATGAGGTGAACGGTAGGGCCCTGTGTTGTCTTCTTGTAAACAGTGATGTGTCTTCTTTCCCTCTCTGTATGGTCATCAAACGTTTGCTCTCCAGTTCTTCCATTGATGTGAATGGATGATTGTTTTGTCCGTGTACGTTGACTTGGTTCATGGTGTGTATTCTGTTTGTGGTTGATGTTTTAAATTTAGTTTTGTTTTCTGTCTCACTTTAATACCAGCAATCCATTGAAAACATTTGTTATTTATTCTGTTTATTTAATTATTAGTTTCCTTGACTTGCATGGACATCAATACATAATCACAACAGAACGCTGTGCATGTGTGTGTGTATATGTGTGTGTGATGAGACTGAGACGTGATCATGTGATGGTGTGTCTCCTTCCCCCTCCAACATTCAGATATAAATAAACTTTTTACGACTCCCTTTCTCCCTCTCTCTCTCTCTCTCTCCCTCTCTCTCTCTCTCTCTCTCTGTTCACTTCCTCTGTTTGTCAAACCCACACCCCTGACTCAACGACAAACTGTTCTAATTGCCATCTGTGTTCAAATGTACCTGGCAACTCCTTCTTCTTCATGTGTAATACTTCAGACTACATCTTTCCACCTCTCAGAAGATTCCAGGTTCGATTCCTGACTGGTCGGTGTCCTGGGTTCATATCCCAGTCTTCCCCCAGTGTGCTGATCCTTCATGGCCCTTGACCAAGGCACTAAGCTGTAGACCAAGAGTTCAACTCCTGCACTGCAATGTGATTGATGCATTTGCTACACACATCAATAAACATTTAATTATTATGTGTATATAAAATTTGTATACTAGTAACAACAACAAGGAAAACATGAAGAAGGTGAACTACATGTCTAATCAAAAAGTAACATTGCAACGTAAAAAATGTGTCATAGAAACACTGCAATGTCAGAAAAACCCTCAAATTTTGAATGATGATGATTTTAATGATGCTTGAAACAGCAGAACCAGTGACAAAATCATAAAAGAAACACTCAGAATAAGGAGTAAAGAGTCATATGAATTCATTTTGGATTGATCCCTATTCATAGTCAGTTAAGACTCTTTGTCATTTTTATGTGCGGTGACCCAACATGTGTAGGTTGAAGTAAGGTGAGATTATTTAAAGCAACACAACTCACCTCAACAAACAGAAACACTGACCCCTACTGGTGGGAGGACCAAACCCTTTTTGGTTTACTTAGACCTCCGCTAAGTAAGATTAGGAACCCAGAGCGATGATCATGATGATGATGCTGATGATGATGATGATTTTCCGTCTCGGGTTAAACCGCCTTGTCAGTGGCTGACTGGTCTTGTTTTTCCGCGTGCAGAGATTTGATCTAATTATGTTTTGAATTCTCGTCTTTACGGCACTGCGGCGTGTTTTACGTGCGTGATGTCGACGAGCGTGGGGCCTGCGGCGCTCGTACCGTCAAGGATACAGTCGATGACATCGGCGAGCTTCACTTCACTCTGCTGCTCTCTGCAGACGTTAATTTGTATCTATATTAGCATAAACGTCCATTTACTCCTGTAGTGCTACGCTGCCACGTGTAAACAAAGATGGCACAGTTTCCCCCCGGGATGGGGGCCGAGTGAGCGAGGGAGAGAGAGAGAGAGAGAGGGGATGGCATTTTCACAGGAATGAGAGCAGGCAGCAGTTGGATGGATGCTGTTTGTTTGTGTATCATTTGAAGTATTATAGTATTATTGAAATACGTTCATTCATTCATCCATACCGTGATGTGTGTGCATTAATCCGTTTTGGTAATTTCAGTAATTTAAGTTAATTTAAGTCATCCCAATAATCGTGACTTTCTTATGACAGCGTTACTCATAATGAGTTTACAAAATCACCACTGTCCTCCTGATCCTCTGATCCTTGGTGTCAAAATGACTTCACTTCCACTACAATAACTTTCTTCATCATAATTTGCCGTCATCATCAACTTTTAATCTTGATAATCCCTTGATCTGTATCTCTTCCTGTCCATGAAGGCTTCAATGAGGTCATCACATTTATTAACAACTCACTCCTGTGGCTGTACAGTGAATCAAACACCCGTAGATACAGAAATAAGAAGAAACACCGCCCCCGCTGGTGTGGAGTAATGTTACACTCAGCGCCAGTTTGACTGTCTGAGCTGAACCAGACGTGGCGTTCTGAGCCGTATGTGTGAAATGTTATAGTGTTGTAAAGAGGTCCATGGTTTGAGTCCCGTGACGTTCTGGTCCTTTCTGTCAGTCCTCTGTGTGTCTTGGACATTAGCTTAGTGTGGTCCTGATGTTGGGTTTGACATTTTTTGGATCGGTCAAAATATAAATGATTGCAGTAAACAAAAAGAAAAATGCCAGAAGATTCAGGAAAAGTCCAGAATCCCTTAAAAACACATAAGACGTGCTGAGAGAATGAAATCCAGCGCCCCCTGGTGGAGGAAACTCTGTAAAGCCGTCCATGACTGTAGAGGAAGATGAAGCAGCCACGCAACTAAAACGCAACAACAGACACAAAACACCTGAAGAAACAGACAGAGTGGGAGTTTTCATCCAGTGGAAAACTTCATATCAAAAATAAAATTCATACTTTTACTCCACGCGTTTAGGCCCACTTGAGATTTTGGGAATAAAATAGACATAGAAATAATTTTAGGAAAAAAGTGAATGTTCCAGATTTATTACGTACACATTCACGATACAATGACCTCAGGACGACAGGAAACCAGCAGTCTACAGCACTCACGCTGCAGGTGGAGCAGAGTTAGAGGTTGGATTTGTTCCTTCAGGTCTCGTGAACAACAGGAAACCACACACAGGAACCCTCTGAAGGTCAAATGTCACAACTTTGTACCTTGCAGCAGCAAATACAAAACAGATGTTGGTGTGTTTGAGGGACAATGATGGAGTCTGAGCTTCAGATTCAGTCGGTCCCCACACACACACGCACACACACACAAACACACACGCTCAGGCCTGCTTTCCTCTCCTGCGTCTACAGGACATTGTAAAGTTGGTGGCTCTGTTAACATGCCGATGACCCCGTATTGTCCCCCATGGACTGACGTCTGTATGTCTGTATGTTAAATGTTTATCATGGCTCCAGGTTGAGTTTTGGAATCTAAACGTTCATTATTAGTTATTTCCATCCATCCAAACCAAACTCTCTCCCTCTCCTGCCGACAGCCAGAATCCTCAATGGACTTTTTTATTTTCAGTTGGTGTCTAAACCAGCCGCGTGTGTGTGTGTGTGTGTGTGTGTGTGAGTTGGCTGAGGCTCTTCACAGGCTGTATTTAGAGCAGCCGAGCGGACCGGGCCCCCCCTTTGTTCTGAGCTTGATGAGGAGGAAACCCTGCTAGGCTGCGATGAGTTCTCATCATCACCCTGCATCTCCGCCAAGCTGCTCGGCACCGCACAGAGCCGGGGCGGAGGCGGCGGCCTGCTGATTGACAGGATAAGAAGACGCCTCGGTGCAGAGAGAGGGAGCGAGAGAGAGAGAGAGAGAGAGGGAGAAGAGATCTACTCTGGGCTAAAGTGAAGCTCCGGTCTAGGATTCCTGCGCTGAAGTCATCATCATCATCATCATCATCATCACACCGTACAGCATGGACCTCCAACACACACACACACACACACACACAAAGATGGACAGGATCACTGTCAGCACCGTGAACATTTCAGTCAGAAATACTTTGACTTCCTGTACTGTAAAACCATGATGAAGATATTTCAGACTCTTCCTCGTCTTTTAGTCATTTTATTGTACAACACATTTGATATATTTCGACGTGTTGTATGTTCCGTGTTAGTCTTTATGACAAATTATTTATGAACCGTTACTTATTCAGTATTTGTGTACAGACACATTTATACTTTTACTTGAGTATTTTTCCTGTGTCCTGTGATAAAGTAGTATCTCTGAGGACTCCCCCTTCCCTGATCACATGTCTACATGTTTCCCTTCGCGTCCACATTGTGACCTGCACCAAGCAGCTCCTTATTCAGGTGAAGTCTCGTTTATGATTTTGTTTATTATCTTGTTATTACATGGCGGTCCTGAAACAGAGTTCTCAGAGATTCTGCAGGATGAGATGATGAACAACGACAACGTAACGCATCATCACACAGGACTCAACGCGTTAAGTCCACACATAACTGAATGAGGTATTTAAACGAGCGTTAGTTTCTCTCTCTCTCACACACACACACAGAGATAAACACAAAGATGAAAAAAAAATCCAAATCATCTCTTCATCACATCATCATCATCATCATCCATAGATTGGGAGGAAATTCACTCAAGAGAATTTTAGAACAAATATTGGCATTTTCTTTTGTTACTTGTGACAGAATTAGGTTAATTACTGCTGCCATGGCCCTCGAGCAAGGCACTAATGTGTAGATCGGATACATTTCATTGTAGCTGTGATGATAAAAATAAATGTACACACTTAAGTACAGTACAGGAACACCGTGGAAATACTCTGTTCTTTACACAACTTAAAATGAAATTAAATGAAAACACAGACACACACACACACAGGGACCGTAAAAAAAGTTATGAAAAATATGCAAACATCCAGAGATGAAATGCTGATTTATTTTTTCTTCTTCCTCTTCTTCTGAGCTTCTGCATCAACAAAGCAATTTGTTTCCCCCGGTGTGCTAATTTCTAGATTTCACAGTGCCAGGTGTTACGGCTGCCACTCATTACGGGAAAATCAGCAAAACCTGAAGCGCGGCGCCGACAGCAGCAGCTGAATCCGCTCTGATTTTGGGGAGGATCACTTACGTTCCTCAGCACAAACTCTCTCATTTGACAGGAAAAGAGAGAGGAAAAATAAGATTATCCCCCTCTCTCTCTCTCTCTCTCTCTCTCTCTCTGCTCTGTGCTGAATGTGACTGAGATCAGCGTCTGATAAGCGTTTAGCTCAACAATTAACCGCGCGGCTCTGTAGCGTGGGGAAGGCGCCGTAAATTCCACAGCTTTGGGACATTAAAGCGCGAACGTAGAGGAACGCCGTGAATTGAAACTTCACAAGTTGATCTGAGGCACGGTTTGACCCCGAGAGCGGCAGAAAACACACACACACACACACACACACACACTCAGGCTGCTTTACATCGCTACAAACACACCAGGTCAAACAGAATTGTCAGGTAGCACCGATGCATGATGGGTGATTTGGAGATGAAGCGGAGCTCATAAACGCTGTCTTTGTTTGACTTTACAAAACCTGCGGTGACAAAAAAGAAAAAAAAAAAAGAATGATTATTACGGTGAAGAGCCCAATTACAGGAAATGTAAATATTGTATTTCCCTCCGAAATGTTGATACCGATGATTAATATTTAATGTGGCTTTTCACGCCCAGAAATCTGCTGTGTGTTTTGAAGCTGCTGCCATTCTGTGTTTCACTTCAGAGCGGCGGGGAAATAATTGCGTGTTGAGGACATATTGAGATATATTTAGTGCTGTTAATACGTGGCATTAATTATGCACATGTATGTAAAACTAATTAAATCAATCTGCTGCTGACATCACCAGAAAGCCCACGGTGTGTGTGTGTGTGTGTGTGTGTGTGTGTGTGTGTGTGTGTGTGTGTATGTGTTTCATAAGCCGTTCTGATGATAATAATAATTCATTGCGTTCTTTATATTTCTGCTCGTTGTATACACAAACACAAATGAAATGCGGCCTCTTTGTTGTCCCTGCTGGTTTTTTTAGCCGTCCCTTACTTCTTCCTCTCATTATTTGCGTGCGGTAACGGAAAGCGTCACTCGCCTGTGAGAACAAAGTCATTTATTTTAAGGGAAATCCACACGTGATAAATAATTTACGCTTTACTGCGGCGGTGCCATGCGTGCAGCGAGCGCGTCGAGCTGCAGGCAGGAGTGCCGCGCGCTCCTCTGATGTTAAATAAGGAGACGCTCGCCGCAAAGCCTCCACGCCCGAATAATTGGTGACTTCCACGTGCCGTTATTCACACACAGCCTTTGTCGGCCTTGTTTACAATGGTGTTAATTGGGGTGCCCCTCCCCCCCTCCATGTTTGTTTTTGCCTCTTATATATATCTCGACGTTTCCCCGATGAGCTGAGGAACAAAAGATCATTGGATTAAAATTCAATTTTAAGAAGCTCAGATTATTCCTCCTTACCAACTTACTAAATTAACTAACTGACCAACTACAGAAATGAACTAACTCACTCACTAACTATGAAACTTTATATTAATTAACTATGACTAACCAACAAACTGTACCATGACTTACTAATTACAGCTAACTATGAAGCTAGCCAACAACTATGAAACTAACTAACTAACTAACTAACTAACTGAGTGAATTTTTGAAACTCGACGGCGTGACCTTCTTTCGTTTTTTCACAGTTGCTGCAGCTGCTGGCATGAGGTGAGGAGGAAGACGAAGATCAAGGTGGGGATGGGGGGGGGCAGCATGCCACCCTTCCTGTCTGCTCCTTCCTGCTTCTTCAACCCCCACCCCCACAGGTGGCCACGCCTCCGACGCTGCCAGGCCACCAGAGCCACACAGGAAACAGGAAATGGAGAAAGGGAGAAAGGAAACAGTGGCAATGAGGTGAGAGAGGGAACAGAGGGGGGCGAGAGGGAGAGGGGGATAAGAGAGACAGATTGAGAGATAGGCTGAGAAAGGGAGGGAGAGAGAGAGAGAGAGAGAGAGAGAGAGAGAGAAAAGATGAGGACGAGGGTTAGTGAAGAGGAAGGAGGTGGTGAAGGAGAAAGGTGCCTTGCTTCATCTTCCTCCTCCTCTCCTCCCACTGCCCCCACATCATACTCCTTCGTTT
>OMNV01029171.1:3280-13369 GCA_900303265.1 Brotula barbata | reverse complement strand
AATAAACCACGGAAAAAAAAGGCACAAAAAGAATGAAAGAATGAACCTGAAATCCACAGTGACCTTTATCTCCTGTGACATACGGCATTTTCAATTTCCCTTAAATTTCTCTTCATTCTAGACGTGTTGGTAACATTTAAAACACACACTTTTTTCTTTGTTTGTCTCTTTATCTCTTTCTCTCGTTACCTTCTTTCTTTCTTTCCTTCTTTCTTTCTCTCTTTCTCTCGTTATCTTTCTTTCTTTCCTTCTTTCTTTCTTTCTCTCTTTATCTCTCTCTTTCTTTCTTTCCTTCTTTCCTTCTTTCTTTCTCTCTTTCTTTCTTTCTCTCTTTATCTTGTTATCTTTCTTTCTTCCTTTCTTTCTTTCTTTCTTTCTCTTTATCTCTCTCTTTCTTTCTTTCTTGCTTCCACGATACGCTGCCGATGTGTGACAGCGTTACGCGTGTCACTACAACACCGCTGTAACCTCTTATACTACTGTCTGTCGTACTCGTAGTACTACCGACGGTACACCTGGAGCGTTCGCTGCATGCGTGGAAGCCGTCGTCTATTTCGGATGAAGAGGATTTCAATGAAACTGGGATTAAATCTCCCAGGATGGAGGGAGATTACGTTGAAAAGCAGCAGAGTTAGACCATGTGGGCTCAGGACTTATCAATCAAGCACCGTATTTCACTTTTCTGTCGCATTTTTTCCCTTGACTTTCTTTTTCTTTGACTTGTTACCCACCCGGCCTCTCTCTCTCTGTGTGTGTGTGTGTGTGATGAAGAGCAGGCCTCTCTCTCTCTCTCTCTGTGTGTGATGAAGAGCAGGCCTCTCTCTCTCTCTCTCTCTGTCTCTCTCTCTCTGTGTGTGTGTGTGTGTGTGATGAAGAGCAGGCCGGACTCTACCTCCTCTCTCTCTGCGGTCCTTCCGTATTCTCCACCCCTCCCCCCCTCACAGGAATCTCGGTTGTTCCGCTCCGTTGGCCCTCAGCTGTCTCCCCTCGTCACTGCTCTCCGTCCCCTCTGCGCGTCTGCCGACGATTACCAGATCGATAAAACCAGTCGGGAGGACTTCAGGTGGGCTGGTGGGCGGGGCCGAGTGCAGGTGCCCGCCCCCGTGCCCGTGAGCGTGCGGAGAGTGACGGGAAACTTGGTGTGACCTGTAATCACCGCACACAGCGGGGACGTAATGATGTTTGGCTCTGTGATCACAGCTCACATTTTAGATCAATCATCCCAGACACCTGTGCACAAAACAAAGCCGGGCCCAAACACCACCACCAGAATGTGTGTGTGTGTGTGTGTGTCTGTGTGTGTCTGTGTGTGCAAGGCTCTCTCTCTGCCTCACACACACACACACACACACTGTGACTCTCACTCCCTCTCCGTCTGACACTCAAACACACACTTTGACTCTGTCTCTGACACACACACACTTTGAATTTCACCCTCTCTGACACAAGCATACGCACATGTACATATACACACTTTGATTCTCTCTGTGTGACACTCACATACACACACACACACTCACACGGACGCACTTTGAATCGCTCCCTTTCTAACACACATACACACTTCTACTCTCTGTCTCCAACACACACACACACATACAGTCACTCTGAGTCTGTCCCTGACACATACACACTGTAACTTTCTCTGTGTGACACTCACATATACACACACATTTTGCATCTCTCTCTGTAACACACGCACACACACTCACTTGAAGTCTCTGTCTGACACACCTAAATACTCAGGCGATTTGAATCTCTCCCTCCCACACACACGCACACACACACTTGGAGTCTCTCTCTGTCTGACACACACGCACACACACACACACACTTGGAGTCTCTCTCTTGCCTGTCTTACACGCGCTCCCTCTGGCGCCCTCTCTCTGATAAATGGATCTGTGTCGCCCTCTGCTGGATACTGTTAGTAAAGTTCCTGTGTTGCATTCAAGTGCTCCTCGGACATTTTCCCCCTCACAGTCAGAGTCTTGGGGGACTTCGTATCTGTCAAATTGTCACTTTGATCCTCTAAATGCGAACATCCACTTTAAACTTGACTATTTAAATATTACCACGGGTTCCTATGTCACACACGGCCGCAATGTTTCTTCTTTTATTCTCCTTATATGTTAATGTTCCATGTCTTCCTACAAAGCTTTGGGTTGGGCCGTGAATCGGTTTTTGCTTTGGCAACTGACTTAATCAATTTAAATACACCAAACTTATGTGACGCAAAAAACAACAACAAGAACAACAACACAGAGCTCTTTTCAGCTCAAGATTGTCACTTAACAACATAACGTAACACTACATCCACACCAAGCCAGAGAAGTCTGGAAACTCATTCTCTCTGGAGTTTTTCAGAGGTGTTCTGCAAGCTGGAAAAAAAATTGAAAACTTTTTTTTTTTTTTTGCATTATACAACAGACGAGGAAAACAGAGATTCATAAACGCTGACATGCGATTGTCATGTGAGCCTGGATTTGACCAAAACAACCTGGGGCCGACAAGGGACAAATGTTCTGTCATGATTTTCAGTTTTCTTTGAATTATTGGAGTTGCAAATAGTTTTGAATTGCAACTGAACTGAGCTCTAAAGCCTAAATTTTTCTGTCTCCTTCCTGCCTCACATTTACCACACACGACCGTTAAAAGACATTCAGGTGTTTCTGAGAGCATTGTGTGGAATCACAACCTTTATAAAACGTGAAAATGCTGCTGCGGACAGAAAACATTTGGACACCAAAACCTTTTCAGATTTATCCACTAATGTGGATGTAGACTAAATAATCAAAGCTCAGAGCGCAAAACCTCGACAAGTCCCCGAAGAAGGTATAGACAGCTAAACCATCATAATGAACGCTGATTGTAAAGATTGTACAAAAACGTGCTAAAATGTTCAAAGTATTTACAGTAGAATACAAACACTTAGTCTCAGAAGTCTCAGCTGTGCTACAATGATAATGACACTTCCCCCGGCCCATGAAGGTAGCATCTGTGGTCACGTGGTGAACGGTATGCTCCCTCTGCATTATGGGTAAAGTATGGGGTGAGTTGTATAAGGTGATCGAAGGCTGCAGCGGTGATGGAGGCTGTCGTTTCTCGACCTCCGGCTGAATTCTGCCGTTAAAGAGCTCCGATGCAGCGGATCTCCAGCCTCGCTGCCCGCCGGGAGCTCCGGGCGTCCGCCTGGAAGAGGAGCCCTACCTGCGGCTGGCAGCCCGCGGGGCTCCGGCAGCGGTGTCCCGCCCGCCCCTTCACCGGTCAGCCGGCATCACGGAGCCGGTGGCCGCGCGGGCTGACCGGGCGGAGGGTCGCGTTCGTCGGGAACAGAGTCAGACTGTACGGCACCGAACCCGGGAGCTCCGGGCCTCAGCCCGATATCTCCGTGGTCGGTGTCCCGGATCCGCTCACATGGATCCGCTGTAAAGTCCTCCTGCTCCTCATCGAGCTCCTCTTTGAGGTAGACGTCACCTCGGAGGAGTTTGACAGAGGAGTGAAGCAGGTAACAAAGTACACAAAGTACTAACGCTACCAGCCCTAGTACCACGACTACTGTTACTACACAGCTGTAACTGCATATATTAGTAACATCTCAAAGAAGTTTTGAAGTTTTTACTGAGTACTTTTCTCACTGAATGTCAAGTTTTCAATGACAAGTGAAACAACATGAAAGATGGCATCAGAAGTCAAATTTTACAATTAAAGATATAAAGAATGGAGTATTTCATCCATTATTTAATACAATAGTATATATGTATATATATATGTGTGTGTGTGTGTGTAAAAAATAACAATTTTACACTTTTCTAGGATGAAAGTTGACGCTTACAAGTAGGAAGTAACGAAGTATTTTGTCACAAACAGGAAAAAAAACAACTTTTATTTGTTCATATTCTGATGGAAAATAGATCAATAGGAGCTGTTAAAGATTTTTAATTCCATACGTTTAAGTGGATGAGAATCAACGTATTGGACCCATCCCAGCAGTCCATGCGTGTTTCCATAGTAACGTAGTCTCTTCACCAAAGTACGAAGCAGATGCTCCCTTGTTGGATTAGATCAACAGTATGGATGAAAGATGCCATAGAGATTATTTTTCTTTAGTGCAATTTCTGGAAAAAAAAACACATCTATTGAAACTCCAAATTTAACAAATAAAACACATCTCTCTTTGTTTTTTGTTAAATGTTTATTTCCTGCCTTGTATTATTCGTACGTGCTCTTAGTGTCACACGGTCATAACAGGTAGAAATATTTTCAAGCAGCACAGTGGAACCTGCATGGACACACACGCCACTATTTAAAAAGAAAATAAGTCTGATTTCTCATTATAAAAGATACTTTTTGCAAGTGATGCAAGTGATTTAGCAGATGATACTTTTGTTGTCATATCATACAGCACCTGAATCACAGATGATTTGTGTTATTTATTACTGTGTTATTTGTTCTGTTTTTATTTGTAAAAAAAACTCATAACACAATTATCTTGTTAAAACATGAAAAGTAGCGCATTATGAGCAAAAAAACCTTGTTTGTAATCAAAAGTTAAATGAAGGCACTGCCAATGATCAGTATGATTGTGATCAATAACTCCCAGTGTCGTTCCTTCGTCCGTCCCAGGCTTTGGTCCACATTTCCAACACGATGTCTAAAGGCAACTATGCGGAGCTGAAAGGAGTCCTGTCCGATGAGGTACACACTCACACACACATGCAGCTGGAGTTCACCTGAAGACTCCTTTGAGGTTTGATGGCTCCTTTGTGTCGCTGCAGATGGTGGATTATGTCAGGAAGAGGTGCAGGACTCTGACTGACACTCGGAGACAGCAACTATCCATCTCAATGGAAGATATCATATTTCTACTTCCTGAAGACGTGTCGGTCGTGTTTGATACACACGGTGAGTGTGTCTTTATACATGTGTTCATGTTTATGTACCAGTTTGTGCACAAGATGTTTATGTTGTAAAAGTCATACTAGTCATTTTGAGTTTTCCCAGCGTCTCCCTGCAGGAGCTTTTGGAAACGGTGTCTGACCTGACATTCCCAGGAAAATGATGCATGCATTATTTCAATTTTTCTTGTCATTTTCTGCTTTATTTTGATAGGTACAGTAGAGAGATAGACAGGAAGGACAGGGCAGAGAGTGAGGATGACATGCAGCAAAGGGCACAGGCCGGAATCGAACCCGCGCTGCTAGATAATATGATACGCACTTTAACCGGTGAGCCACGTTTTGTTTATGGAATGATCCCTAGCTGCAGCAGATGCATTATGGGAGTGGTGAGTCACCAAAGTGCTTTCATCAGTCATGTCCGGTTCAAAAAGTGGCCGCATTAAAGCTTTTTATAAGGCAGAAAAAGACCCGGACCAGTTATTTAAAAAAAGTTGGTGACACACGACACTTTTACTCTCCGTGACAACAAGCCTGTATGCTACATTAGCTTACACGCTAACCACAGAGCTACTCCCTTGTCAGCTGAGTTAGTCCATTCTGCTCTGGTGTGTATATATATATATATATATATTCTGATTCCGATCTGAGTTTTCTTACTTCCTCCTGTCGGTCTCTGCATTGTTCCTAAAAGTTCAGTCATCCATCTTCGTCATCAGTAAAGCCCTGCTTCCCCTCTACAAGTTCAGATCCGCTCGTGTTATTGTTCCGGCTGTAACCAAATCGCCGCCCGTTTGCTTTATTTTCCCCCGTCAGGCAGAAAGTTCTGCTTCATCACGATGAGATTTTGGCTCCTGACGACGGTCGAGGGCCCCGACGACCCCGAGGCGACGAAGATCTTCAAAATCGCCTCCGGCGACGGTGAAGACGCCGAGCCGCCGAGGAAAATAGTGACAGCTGTCTACGAGTGAGTACAGTGTGTAATCAGAGGAATGTACGGATTATTATCAAATCCTCCTGTTTTTTCAGGTTCTCTTTTGATTAAAACCTAATTCCATATTAATTTGCGAAGATGTGCCATCCCTGTCTCTGTTTGATTTATTTCTCCGTATAGGCTGCGTCGAATCCCAATTAAAATGATCAAATATTTACTCAGAGACTTAATTATATGTTGACAAATGCTCAAAGTTAACTGGAGGCCCTCCAACATATGGCGCGCCGGTTTTTTGTCGGGCGGGGAGGGAAAGGATGGCGGCGAGTAGAGTATCCTCCAAACGTGCAGGAGCTCCGCTTTCTGACTTGTTTGTGCCCTCGAAGGATCACTTTGGAGAGACGTTCCAAAATGTCTCGCGTAGGCGGGGATGAGAGTTCATGTAATATTTAACGCTTCGCCGAGTTTTGAAACATTTATTCCGCCGGGTTGGCTGCCGCTGACGCGCTTCAAAGTAAGAGAATCATCAGTCGGGGCCGCTGATCGGAACAGAAAGACGTAAAAGTCGCGGTGATCCCTGAAAACGGCGTCAGGGAACGCATTTTCCAATTTTTATTCGGATCGAGTGGAGCTGGTCGCAGCTGGTCTAAATCAGGAGTGTTCAACCAGTGGAACGCAGTGCCCTCTGGTGGTTTTTGGAGGTATTGCAGGTGGTTCATTGTACCACTCGGCTAATGGGAGGGATAGAATGGAGGATAGTTACTGTCCTTACTCTGGCAAAGTCTCCTTACGGGGTATCATAGCTGTCGCCCCCTGGTGGAGGAAGCTCCATCCATCCTTTAACTGGTTAACCCCTTCAGCACTGGTTCACGAATCCACTTTAATTCAAACTCTTAGGGTTTATGAAAGAATTGGACCTTTCACATTAAACACCCATTAATAATTGTTAGAATAGCACATAGAAAATGCATCAAATGTCATGATTTGAAGTCACGGCCTGCTTAACTCCCCTTCATGTTCTTTATTTCATTTATAATCACCTTTCAGGTCACCTTATAATACTTAAAAACACTTCAGAGTCATGATAATGAATCAAAAGAAAATTAAAGTGTAGCATTTATGACATTTTTAATACATATTTAATACAGATCGGCCCTGATGCATTTGGAAACTTCTCCTTAGTATTAAGAGTAAAACCTCCCGCTCTCCTCGGAGGCACAGACGGATGAACACCGTGAATCCAGGACGTCTTATCGCAGAACCAAGACGCCAGTTGTGATGATGTGAACTTCATGTGTTCCTGTGATACTTAAACAAAGTGCTGGATCAGCTGCTTGTGGATTCTCCTCCTGGACTTTTACACAGCTGACGTGATTTCCGCGTCCAAGCCTCTTCCCGTCCCCGGTGGTTAATCCAGTTAGGAGCTGGACCACACGGCCTGGGCTCCTACCTAATACCCACCTATCTAGTTAACCAGATCCACTTCCCCATTGTTTGAGCGTCAGCCGACAGAAAGCCCGTTACACTCCAAATGTCATCCCGAGGCTCTCGAAGCGCTCCGCTCGGCAGGATGAGCAAACCGCCGTCGCCGCCTTCACCTCGTTAGTTTCAAGGTGATTGAAGAAGCAAAACTTTGATTCGGAGTCAGCGGGAGTCCGCCCGCCTTCTCTTTTCTGTCAGGACTTTGGAAAACAAGAACGTCTAAGGACACAGTTTGGTTTTTTTCACCCCCAATAAGTCTCTAATATTTTGTTTTGTTTTTGTCTTTTTCTCAACAGTTGAATAAAGTTGTTTTTTTTTTTATGGTCCAAACTGCTTTACACAGTTAAAACAGTTCCTGACCTCAACCGGAGACGAGGACAAGTTGTCCAAAATATTCTTAACGTTTAAGGGGAAAATATGAATATGACAAAGTGCATAATAGGAGTGGGAAAGGAAACAGATTACAAAGACAGAGGAGACGAAATCTTCCATCCATCATCCAAGATCCTCTTATCCTGATACACACGTGGCATTTTTTAAATTGGAAAATTTTGGTGGTTCAAGCGGTTTGTATGTATGATGGATTATGATGCACATGTGTGTGATATACTGTATGTCTGATGTTTGAATAGTGCACGGATGACATGCGGTAGTTTGAGAGTTGTTGATGTGCGTTATTCTGACCAAACCTCTGCATCCTTCCAAACTCGTCTGTTTTTCTCTGTCAGATTCCAAAGAGAGCTGACGAACGGGGCGCCGCCCGATTGGACCGTCATCACCGTTTGGCAGTGGCACTGGAAACTCGGCGATTGATTTGACTTGAAAAATGCAAAGTCGGCAACGACCGAGATGGGCTGGACCGTTTTTTTAAAAATTTTTATCCAAGACAATGTTGGACTCGAGCACTGAGAAGACAGAGAGGCAGCAGAGTGAAGAGATTTCACGAAGCATCCCAGACCTCACTCGGTTTTAAACTTTGACCCCTCAGTGACCTCATAGAGTAGGCATTTGTGAGCATGACTGTTTTAAAGTTTGTCCTTTTATCAGCTCTACCTCTTTTGACCCATGAGTGACGTGCTCCACGTGCTATTTAAAATGTGAAGATGAGACAAAGGTGCTAAATGTAGGACGGTTCGAACGCATCACTTGAATTTCTTTTGAGTTTAACAGATGAATAAAATGGCAAATCATGGAACCAAACAGGACTGTGACTCTGGATTTGAGAATATAATCCAGATTTGAGCATTTTGTGAGGATACAGACTGGATTTTTGTATTTTAATGTCAAAATACTCTGATGAAAAATATAAATCTCTTATTTTGTTGAGAAAACACGAGACCCTGTTTCGGGCTTACATGAATTGGAATCTCCCAATTGCCCATAGGTGTGAATGGTAGTGTGATTGAGTTGTCTGTCCCTGTGGCGATGTGCACACTAAAAACAGACGAATCTGGAAAAAGTGGATATTGTGTCATAAAGTTGTGCATCCACTGTCGCGTTTTCATGCAGAAAAGCGATCGCATTTCCTAAATATTCATCCGCAGTAAACGTGAGACAGATTTAACCCTCGCATATTTCCCCCAGTTTAATCTGACGTTGTGCGTCTCTTCCTCTGTGATTCTGCTTGGAAATTAGACAAAAATGTAACTCCAACAATGAAATGACCACACCAACGGTTATACCACGTCAGCCCCTCCCCCTCCCTTATATGGACATCACTCCATATAAGGAGTTGTTGAGAGTTCCCCAGATATGACACAGTCAACCGTTTTATGTCAGATGATGAAATTCTATTTTTTCCTGTGGTGCGAAATTGGAACACAATAATGCAAAATTTTGTAGCCGTGGAGATATTTTGCAAATTTGTGCCGCATTTTCGTATCACACTTGGTGTGAAGCGGCCTTTAGTGGGGTTGTCTGTGAAGGTACCCTGTGATAGACTGAGGACCTGTACGAGGTGTGTATCGGGCATAGACAACGAATGAATGGATGACAAAAACAAGGAATCAAAAAAAGACGAGTTTTTCTTTTCTTTTTCAAAAAAACTCTAGAATCAGAAAGTGACGTTCACACTTCCTGCTATCTCTGTGTGTGTGTAAGCTCTGCACGCCGGCTGACCTGGACATCCACGCGCCCCGCCATTTTCTCTCCATCCGTCTGGAGCGAAGATGAATTCGGAATAAAAATAAAAAGCAGCAAGGTGTCAGATCATCGGAGGGGGAGGGGCCGACACCAAATCCAACCCGCGTGAGTCTCTCTCGCCAAGGGGGGAAGCAGTTGTGTCGCACTGCCGCTGCGAGCAAGACTTGACAAATGGAGGAAGCGCTGCGCGTTCAAGCCAAGTGGACGTGCCAGAAAGGCGCCACTCGTCAAGAGGCGTCGTGTCTGACGGGCCGCTGAATGCTGCGTGTCATCCCATTCTGAGCAGGCTCGCCGCCGGATTATTCACTCTGACAACCTCTCTGACAAAACGCCGAGAATTCTGTCATTAGCGGCAGCTAATTTATGCATAATGAAATATGCCGAGGGATTATTCTAATTTCCCTGCGCAGCGGCGTGTGGAAGTTTTGCGTGGGTTTTTTCAAAATTTTTTTTATTTATTTTTGGTTCCGCCGGAGCATCTCGGAGTGCTAATGAGATTATACGAGTGCGGTTAGCTTAGCATGTGTCGATACGCTGGTGGGTGCGGTGGGGGCACATTAAATTCACCACGCCTGTGCATCACTCGCTTTAGTGGAAATTCACCAAAAAAAAAAAAAAAAAAAAAAAAGAGGGGGGGGG
>OMNV01029169.1:5291-26035 GCA_900303265.1 Brotula barbata | reverse complement strand
CAGCCCTCACAAAATAACACAATATAGGGCACCGCTGGAAAATCTTTGACAGATTCCCTTTTTTTAAGCATGCAGACATTGAGTCAGAAACACTCACGCAGTTGTCTGGATCCTGTTTTTTGTACACTTGATTTTTAAGTACATCACAAAGATTTCATATATATATATATACAGTATATACTGTATATGTGTGTGTGTATATATATGTATATACTGTATCTATATATATATATATGAAAGATTTGTGCTTTTTATACTATGAGTACTATTTACAGTTTGAGATACCATCAAACAAAATGGAAACATAAATATATTTATTTACAGACATTTACAAAATGATTCTACTTAATATTCATTTATTAGGGGGGGTGTGGCGTAGGGGGTAAGGGCGATCGCCTAGTGATTGAATGGTTGCCGGGCCGATCCCCTGCCATTCCATGTCGATTATCTTTTTCTTCTTCTCTATTTTCATCTCCATCTCCATGAAAATATCTCAGTTGCCTTTTCATAGCGAGTTTTTTGGAAACAGCTGCATGTGGTTTATATTGAGGGTTGGTAACAGTTCAGGGATGACCACACAGTACATGCTGGAACAACAAAACAAAGCCAAAAGCAGCTGGAAAAGAGCTTGATTGTTACACGTTTAGATTTCATTTTGTACATAGTTTGAGATGAAAAGAAAAACAAAATTATATATCATCATATACGTATATAATTTTCTTTTTCTATATGATTTGAGAAACACACTGCAACAAAGTATGTATCCCACATCACTGCACCATTGTCTACTTTTAAAGGATACAGTGCTGAGCCATAAGCAGTATTTTATGCTAATGTTTTGAGTGTAGAGGACAGATTTGAGCGTGTAGAGTCAGACATGATTCTTCTTTTCATGGCTAGCTGGTGAAACAGTTCACAAACTTTTTTCCTGAAGTTCTTCCCTACAATGACATAGAGGATGGGGTTGAGTACGCTGTTGAAGAAAGCTAGGTAAGTGAAGATCTGATTGCAAATTTCCAGGGCAGAGTTCAGGTCACATCCTTCTAAAATTTCAGCTCTTAGTAGTATATCCAGTATGGTGACAAGGTGGAAAGGCACCCAGCAAATGAGGAAGGCCAGCAAAACTGCTAGCACCAGGATGGTGGCTTTATTGTCTGTTTTCTCAGCATGGAACCTATCCATTGTCTGGTTCTTCAGAGCCTGAATGATCTTGATAGTGCAGTAGGAAATAATAGAAACAGGGATGATGAAGCTGAAAATGGTCAACATCCCATCAAAGATCAGCTCTACAGTGAGATTTGGGTACTCCAGGTAGCACGCAGTAACTTCATATTCAGGAAAGTACCTCAGTTCCCTAAAGATGATTGTAGGGACATTCATGAGCAGGCCAAAGCTCCAGACCAGCACACAGCCAAGTTTGGCATATTTCGCTCTGCGCATTCTGCCATGGGACATTGTGTGCACCAGTGCCACATAACGATCAATGCTAACCAGAACCAGGAAGTAAATGCTGGTATGACTATTTATCTTGATGCCCACATTTACCAGTCGGCACATAAGTGAACCAAAGGGCCAGTTGAATGCATTGGCTACATTAGCAGCCCAGAATGGTAAACAGGACGCCAGGACAAGGTCAGCAGCAGCCAGGTTACTCAGGTAGATCTCAGCCACGGTGCAGGCCTTCTTGTGGAGGCAGAAAACCAACAGGACGAACACATTACCCACAATTCCCAGCACACTGATGACCAGGATGTATACAGGCTGCATGGTGTAGAGCCAGTCCCAGGCTTCTGTTTGAGGACAATTGCTGCCATTTGTGTTGTTCTGGTCTCCGTATAGAGATGGGACAGTGAAGTCAACTGGGATGCTGTGGAGATAAAAGACCCAATCAAACAAAGACAATATTTGAGGTTAATTTTAAGGTTTGGACTATTATCCCTTAGTGCCAAAATACAGTATATTGCACACAGTAAAGATTAATACTTGAGGGAAAATATTAGAATGGAGCGTTAAAATGAAAACGATTACAAGCTAATTATTTAAACGAGATATACAGTTAATTAAGTTAATAACCACTGGTTTTGTACTGCCTAGTATTAGACGTCGTATTCCGGACAGGGAAGCTCTTTTGCGCATTATGCTCAAGCCAGCTGTATTTATCTTTGCAAATTATGACAGTAATGATTTTGATTGAATTAAAAACCAATTATCAGTGCGGCTGTTATATAGCACTGTAATGAATGTAATTGTAATTCAATTCTTCATTCTATAAATAGACAAATTGCTGCATTTTTGTACATATGTACATATTTTGTATCATAAAACCCAAACTTGTTTGACCCATTTTAATTTCATACTAAAGCTGTAAACAGACAGCTTAGAAAGTTCAGTGATTTCTCGGAGGAGACACGTGTACTGGTACTGACAGTCTCACCCATCATCCTCTTCAGCAAGCTTTGGCTTTGGCTTTGACTCAGGTCCAGATTTAACTCTTTTTTTTCTTTTATATTTCTTTCATCACAGGCCAATAATGTAATGAAGTTTAATTATAACTGGTAGTTGATGTTCGTTGTTGCTGAAGTAATCATCAAGTTCAAATAAACATACAGTTTCGGGTATACTGACAATTATTTTTAGCTTTAACAGCAGAACATAAACCTAAAACACAGACAAACATACAAACGCAAAGTAGGTTCGACAAACAGTACCTTGTAGGCTGAAAAGTCATTTTCCTAAATCCAGTATGTCCAGATGTGAACATCCAGTTGCGCATCTACACTGCATGAGTAACTTCGTCTCATATCCTTTGAGTGTGTCTGTCTCGCTCTCTTAAGGGAGAGAAAAAAATCAAATTCTAGTGATGTCACTCAAAATGAGTGTGAGTGCTCTCTCTCTTTCTCTCTCTCTCTCTCTCTCTTGCTTGCTCTCTCTCTCTCTTTTTCTCTCTCCTTGCTTGAATGATTGAAAACATTGAGGAATCATTTACTTTATGTGTATATGTTCTTATGTTCAGGATACCGTTGCAGTAGCAGCGGTATATTTTTTTTTTTTGTTTGTTTTTTGATTGTTGGTCTTGTTCTATCTCTATATTGTCTCTATCTATCTACAGTTAATATTACAAGGTGAATGCACATAAACTGTAAGAATCGCTAGGCATTAAACTAAAAGACAAAAAAAGTAGTTACTGAGCAACAAAGATTGGCCAAAAATGTTTAGGCTGAATATTTAACTAGGTAAGTAGATCTCTCTCTCTCTCTCTGTCTAGTATATACAGTATACTGTATATACACGTAGCTACATAATAATGCTGACTTGTTTGATTTGTCTAATCAGTACTCAAATCATCAGTAAACCCGTACCAGGATTTCGTGGGCCGGATCCTATTTCTGCATGCATGTGTGGTAACATTCCAACACTCAAAGCATCACAGTCAAAGATGTTAAAACCCGTGTATAGCATACATATTGCAGTCTATAGAAGAGAGTAGATAGTATTTGTGTTCATCATCCATTTTGACCAACCTGATAATGCAATCTTACTGCTATTGTACAAAAATGATAATTATACAGTGTTCCATTTATCTTAGTGCCATCATTTGGTAAATTGAGTTACATTAAGATTTCACAGTGCAGCCACACAGGGAAAATCTATTTTACAGTACCTCTGGGGAAAGGCCATTGTCAAGTTAGCATTGATTTAGATTGACAAAAAGCTTACAGGCAGAAAATAATCTGTGCAGGCTGATCTGGTGTGTCAAATTCATATGATGAAAATGCAGCATCACATGATCAAGAGGAAGTAAGTGGTCATGGGTATGCTATGATAAGATTCAGATGTTCTGTATAGATATGTTGCAATGAAGCATTTCAGCATAATTTGTAGCTATTTTAATAATTTAGCTCCATTACACAATTCCTCGGTCCTAAGCCCAAAAAAATAAAAAAAATTCTTAGAATTACTTCCTTGTGTATTATAATAATAATTCAAACATAAGAAGTGGAACCATTTAATGTATACACGCTTGTACACACATATTGAGGGAAGGATTCAGTTTGGTGGCCATTGAGTTGTGTCTGACGAGGTTAATTTTGGCCAAGGCAAAGCTTACAGATATCGAGGAATGCTGGCGCCCGTCTCACACACGTCTGCTTTCGATGACAGGCCATCAGTGCGCCAGTTGTGCATTTTACAATCCAATAATAGATGTCTAATTAGACTTCCTGCTGCCGTGGCTTGATTGTTTTCTTCCTTGCTTGCATGCCTCCTGGAAGGATAAGACATCAGTAAGCTTATTTGATGGATGGTTTCGTTCTCTGGAACATTAGATTAGCCTTTCCACCTTTGGCCATGTTGCATTGTGATTTACTGACCCGCTGATTGTTTTCCGACATGTTTCTGTGGACTAGATTTGTAGCAAGGGAAATAGACCACCACTACTGCAATGGAAAACAATGGAACAAAAGGACTGACGTTGAATAATACATTTTGCAAGCAGTAGAAGGCCAGACGTTGTGTGTAAACTTTTAACTGAGCTATCAGAAGGATATGTTTCCTAACCTGTTTATTTTCAGTCATAGTCTTCAGGATTTTAATTTAGATTACAACAGTCTAACACTTCCTGGTTACAGAAGGGGTGGGGGATAGCAAGGAATATTGGAAAGAAGTACTCCTCTCATTTTACAAAAGATCTGCTACTTTTTTAAACAACATGGCCGGTATCTTTAGCCTTTGGTTGGTTTTTAACTGGCTATTTTAAATCAATAGATTATGCTTTGTTGTTCTGTTCTCTGTTTTCTCTAGACGAACTCGGCATTAATTAAATTAAAAAAAACTTTAAGTATCATTTGGTTCCATTTGCATTCAACCAATTGGTTTCGTCTTGTTTAGCAACATTGTGTATTTGTAAGACATTCTTCAATTCTATAAATACTTCTCATTGTTACTTACATACCATCGCAAACTCTTGTGGCTCCCAATATTTAATAGAATTATTTGGCTTAACACTCCAATTTCAGAAGTCCAATTTCAGCATTTTTTTCAGATTAGACTACTTGTGTCCAGATAAGGCCCTGTGCAATGTTTTCAAGGAGAGCCTCCAAAAAATTCAATAATCACACCACCTGTTGCTCCGTATGGACACTAAGAGGGCCTCTTGTCACTTTGTAAAAGAACAAATAATGCACAATCGCATTGTCAGAGCCAGCCCTTAATTGCACAAAGTGGCAGCTTAAAGTATATATTTATACAATCTCTCGTTTTCCAACACAGCCTAGCGAAGAAAATCTCCCTCAGCAAACACAGTTTAATTTAATTCTATGTGTTTAGAGAACGATTGCAAGGCTGTGTCCAGAAACATCTTCTGTCCTGTGGCCCACCATGAAGTTCTCATCTGCTTTAAAAACGATTTAGTAAGAATAATCACTTGAAAGTCACATTTGAGTTATTTTTTATCTGGACACGTGGAGGTTCTGTTTTGCTGCCACGGGCAGTCAGATTTGCAGAAGTGATCTTAACTTAGCACAGCCAGTCATGAGTAGCTATATTTAAATCATGCGCAATAAATAAAAGCATGATATTGTGTCATATCCTTGCTATCACGCCCAGCAGCCCTGTACTTTGTTTACTTTAGTTTGTGATTCATACTTTTTGTGTTACATTTCTCTGGTGTAATGTTGGTCAGATTTCAAGATTCCCTTCCCTTAGAACCAGACGATAAATCTTCGTCTGCTTCATTACTCTGACAGACCAGACTGCAGGGTCCTTCAGTAAAAACACAGTAAAGTCTGCCCTGCTGTGGTTAGTTATGTGATTGTGGTGACGTCAACTAATGGGGGTTTATTAGCAATACGTCTGGACGAGGGGGCGGCGGGGCTCGGAATCTTCTTCTTCTTCAAAAACACTTGGATCGTTTCCTGTTTTTTTCTTCTGGCTTCGTCTCTTGAACTCTCCTCCTCCTGCTCTGAGCTGTTCCCTCCCACGTGTCTACTTTCTTAACTCCTCACAGATGGGTACGACAGTCCTCCTGTGTTTATATATTGTTTTCACAGTTGTCCTGTACAGTCAGGCCTCACACAGCTCACACGGGCTCTTTGTAGAGAATTTCTACGAAGTGTAGCTCATTGTGGGGAAAGGGAGCGGCACAAAGCCTCAACGTCAGTGTTGTAACTACAGTTTTTGTGTCTGTATGAAACCACTAATGCAGCCAAAGCACAAAGCCATTTATGCACGATGTTCCTAAGGGTGTGTGAGTGTGTGTGTGTGTCTCAGCCTGAAAATCTCTGCCTCCAAACTTCTCTTATTTGCCCGTGCTTACATTCAGAAAATCACAAATAAAGTCTCAATATCTTGTTGTAATCTTATATTTTACTCCAAGACTAAACATCCTTATGAAGCAACCGGTGTTGGTTTGTCTTGGCAAATTGTTCCCTTTTTTTAACTCAAGCGGACAAACCGCAAGTGTGAAAAGTGAATGTTATGACAGCAATGTCTCAAAAATCGATTCTGAACCCCCCGCCCGCCTCCCCCATGTGGCTTTGCTTTATGAAATTCACAAATCACACCATATGAGAACTCCTAAAAGTCATTTAGTATGTCATTGAATGCTCAAAGTCTAATTTTCCTGAAACGTCAGACAGCCTGTTGGTGCCTGTTTCCAATACACATCAGCCCTTTAAAATTTAAAACATTTTAGAAATGTTCCAGAATTGCATGTTGGTAAGTTGAAAAAGGCAGATCAGAGTCGATCACACTTACTCACTCAAACACTCACTCATTTAGGTGTTTTTTCTTACAGGAGGAGGCATTCATAGCTCTGATATAAGACATTAACTCTACACTAATGTGTGACGTAAAACTCAAAAGCTTATACTGTGTGATTCAACAAAATCTCATTTCATTTGTTTTACTCATCAGGGACTTTTAGCGGTCTGGATACCTGATACATCATTTCCATCATACTCCAAATGAAAGAAAGTGACTCATCTCATCTGCGGTGTAATAAATCAAGATTCTTCACAGTTTCTTATCGTAAGAGACTCTGCACATCTCTTTGAGTCAGACCTTAGTGGGTGTCCATGAGCGCAAGCAAGTTTTGTTTTCAGTCATTAAACATCAGAAGGTTGAGTTGCCTCACTGGCTGGAAATCAACAGTTTCGGCTGAAATAAATGGGTGTTTATGGCATACTGAGCTGAAGGTCTGCACTTCTGGCTGTTGGAGTGTTTACTGTTTACAAAGGCGCCGAGCTGGAGGTAAACTTTATGGCAGAAATGGAATACCTGATCATTCACCCACTTGTAAAGTGGAATGTAATGTGCCTGATGATCATGGGTATGACTCAATAACTCTGAAACATCAGCCCTTTTAAACTGTAATCCTCTTGAGCAATATTTGAATGTTGCATATTTGTAAACGTGGCTTTCCCCTGTCCATGTATGGCATGTTTATATGTAATCTAAGGCTATGTTTACAAATGATTTTCTTAAAACAACACCTGAGATTAAGGCTGTAGTGTACAAAATGCAGAATTGTCCAAAGTTCAGGACACAGCGCAGCAGAGTATTTCCATTTCCCTTTGATATTTTTCCCTTCACGATTTACATCTGGAAAGTTTGAAGCTGTGCCACAAGAATCCTAAAACTAAACTTGGATTCATATTGAGTCATTTTGAACCCTCAGTGTCTATTCTTGCAGACAAAACTTTCATAAGAATCACAACGAATGATGTGAGATTGCAAAAACACGAAACTGAGCCAGAAAATTTTATATATAGACAGAACATTGAACAGTTTCAAACTAAATACATTTACAAAACCAAGACCCATACAAACAGCAAAAGGACATGACAAGGTAGATTTATAATAATAATAATAATTATATTAATATAATATATATTCTACATAACATATATCAATAAATACAATGATAATATTAATAAAGTTAATCTCATCTCAATCTGACATGATGCTCTCATTAAATAAAAAAACTTAGAAGGACCTATAATCCAAGACAAAAAGAAAAAAGGAAATAATTTTACTTAAAACAAGACGCACATAAATGAACCCGCTCATATCGATGTTCTAAATCAATGGCGTCATCATAGTAAATCTGCCGGCGAGTCGATCCTGTGACCTGGTGCACTCAGAAAAGGTGTGCATATTTTATTTGTATTGCATGATAATATCCTCAGACATCGCTAAGCTGATCACGTCTGTTTTGTAGCCAAATGACTGTGTCTGTGGGAAAGGTGTGTATTTGTGGACAAATATATTGATTTTTCTTTATGATCTTAGATTGACTACAACTGTGGTTTTGAGATCCTCGTACTGGATGTCTAAATAATAGTGCTTTGTATGTTCCCTGTAATTTACCCACCCTTAGCTTTTATTGCCCAGCTGATTGTTCAAGGTCCATGTATGCACACAGCATTGTTTATGTTGTGTTTCCTTCTTGTCTTCTTCATGATCTTGGGCAGAGTTAGGAGGATCGTCAGTGTATGTGGCATTGGGCTGTGCAACAAAATTACCTTATGCATTGAAAAAGTGATATAAGGCAATATTTTGTTTAAATTCTCCATGAACAAAATATTTTGCAAATCAACTTTGTCAACGATTGGCCTTTATAGACTGGCGATAGTTAAAATAATCTGTACAATACTGAGTCTGTGCCTTGTAATAAAAGCTTCTCAAATTTTGACATGCAGAGCCCTCTACTGGACAACATATGAATTGACCGATACATGGGGAAACCCTGCAAATTCAAAAAAGACAGACAAACCTTTTCACATGTGCACATACAGTATGCACAATATGGTGGTCACATTCACACACACACACACATACACACACACACATGCACAGACATGCATACATTGTGAGGTTCCTGGGGTTAGCGAGACATTTTACTTCGTCTGACCTCTCTCGAATTTGCTTACAGTCACAGACTAACACTTACCTTCTTACCTTTATGCTGCAAAACAATGACCTCCTGGGTGTCCTAAATCATAAATAATGCGCTGGAGAATTTATTATGGACAGAATAGTATGTCTCTGGCAAAGTTACAGATTCACAGTGAGCTAGAGACTAAAATCAGCACTGATCGATCTCAGAAAGAACACCTGTCAGACATTCATCACAACAGCGAAATGGGCAGAGGCTTCCACCGTTAATCCTGATCCTTTTCCTCCTGTTCTCTTCCATTTCTGCTCTTCTCAATCATTCTGTCATTTTCTGTCAGCCTGTGCATCTGTCTATCCGTCTCTCTCCTTGTCTCCCTCTTGCTCCGGTCACTGGATCCTCCATTAGCCTGAGCGTGGGCTCCACTTTAATTTTGGCTGGCAGCCGTGTAAGTGAAACTCGACTGAATTGAGCGTGACTGTCTGCCAGTGGGTGCATCAGGCGAATGGTGTGATACATGTCAGTCTCCATGGTGACAGGCTGCATGTTCTGCATGCTGATGTCCAATCACATTCTGTGTTGTGACGGTGGTTGGGGTCTGCTGACCTGGAGAGGTACCGCCAAGTACCTTTTCACACCCATGATGACATTGAATCAACTCTTACGTTCATTCGTTCCTGTTGTGTTTCCCACAGGTTCAGATTTTATCTCTGGTAGTTGAAATAAAACTGCTTGACCTTTACACACAGAATATCCCAAGATTCCCAAATCCAATTTTATTGTGTCATGTAATAGTGTCACATTTAACAGCGTTAAGGCTCATTATTGGACAAAATCCATTAACTGAAAGGAAGGGCCATATGTCCACGGATCCATATATCGTATAGGACCATTCTCTCTCTGTGCTCGTAAAAATGTCCAATTCAATAAACCGTTTAACCACACCAGAAAACATTAACATCGTGTCGTTGCTTAGTTGTTGATGTTAGTTGTTTGCCGTTTCTAATCCTGTACATTGATGTCGGACATCCCATTTGGATTACAGAATGTATGAATGAACACTGTTGCATGTCACTTTGTTTTTTCCAAATTTCCAAATAGGAAAGACGTCATTATTCAGCTATCCGTCCCGCGGTGTCCTATGTTCCCTAAAATACCCCAGGAATCAGTCATTGTGTTGATAGAGAAATAAGAATAATAAGCTTTATTGATCTGCGATTTGACTCCGGTCACAGGTGGGAAGGGCAGCATCCTTCGCCGTTGAAAGGGCAGCTTCCTCGTAAATTTCATTCTCCATCTAAGGAGATATGAGACGACAGGCAGAGATGGATACTTTGTCTGCTCTCTTGCTTCATAGGAGAAAGGAGGGGGTGGAGAGAGAGGAAGAGAGAGAGCGAGAGACCTAGCCACCCACCCCACAGCGATACTAAATCAAAAGAATATGGCTCTAGCTTTTTGGATGACAGCTGATGGCGAGCTTCTATCACGTAGCAACAGTAATGAAGCATTTTCAGTGAGGCTGCTGCAGCATCAGGGGGCGTCGGAGCCCTCAGGATTGTCATTAAAGCCTCTGTGTTCCCTGTCACACATGGCACACTATTTACCATCCCAGGTGATTGGATGTAGAAAGAAAGGCTTAGTGCAGAAGAGGACTACATGTGACTTCCTCTAAAATTTCACCTGCACTTCACGCCAGACAGATTCATCAGGTGGAACGCTTTCAATTATCACTCCTACTTAGAGGGAATATTAAATGGAATCCTATTGAGGACACAAATGATCGGCTAAATATTAAATGCCAGATTTCACGGGATTGTTAATGCGATTCCGCCACAAATTATCCCGCTGAAAAGATTTATTATCGTTAATCATTCTGATTTGCCGAAGCCGTAGGTGCGGCTGCGTGTTTTCTCATCGGAGCGTATTAGTTGGTTTGCCAAGCCTCTGTAATGAGTAGTGTCATTACACTTAGAGAGTGTGTGTAGGTGTGTGTGAGGAGAGAACCCAAGACGGGGGAAAAACAAACAGAATGAAGGTTCAGAAATGGCTGCCTGAAACCAAAGGTGCTGTCCAAATCCATTACAGCTCACTGTTGCCATGGTAGCAGCACCATCCTCTCTTCCTTCTTCTAAGTTATCAAAGAGCAATCACACTATGGCACTTTGTGAAATCTGTAAAACTTATCACTGTGACGACAGACTGTCAGTTCATCCCATCAGCACCTCTTTTAATCAACTCACGCTGTGTTCACATAGTTTGTCTCTGTCCGCTGAAAGTCAGTAATTGAGATTGAATGGATTCAACTGGAATTTTTCAAACTATGCATCAACTACAGACCATTGACTTGCCAGGAAGTTGACCTCAGAGTGGATTTTGCCATTGCACACATTATAAAATAGGAACTACCTTGATTTACTGTACTTTAAGTTCATGCTAAGCTATCTAGCTGACATTAAGTGCCAAAATGCCCCTTAGATTATACTTACATTTAGGATCATTTTCATATTCTCTGATACACTGACTGCCCGAGTTGTAAGCAAACTTACCTTTCAAAAAGCAGCAAATATACCGTGGACATCTGCACATATACTACAGTACATACTGGACATCATTACTGTAAGGACCTGAAAGACTTTGGAATATCTGACTGAAGGAGTGGAGTACAAAACTACAGCAACTTTTGTTGACTTTGGTCCAGTAGGTAGCTCGATCCGTCTGCCAATGCCAAAAACCTCCATATACAGTACTGTATGTCAGCATTGGACCTTGATTTATTTCCTGCAGATTCATGACTAACAATACTTTCCTCCATAAACCGGGCAGCAGGGCAGTTTTCAATGTTCAAACTTTTGTGAGCTTCATGTAATATTGATATGGACGAGTGAAAGGCCAACAAGTCTGTTTAGTTGATTCAAATCAGTGTTAATGTAAAAAAAACGGAGCTGGAAACACCAGGAAGAAAAATGGTGTGTGACAAGGATTGAGTGAAGATACTGATTTTTACGTGCGCATGAGTGTGTCTTTGGTAAATAGTGCGTGTTTCAGAGAAGAAAATTGTGTCCAATGTTTGCAGTAACACACCAGTGTTGCTCACACACTCATCACCCACATGCTGAAAGCCCCGGAATAGATTCCCTTACATTATTCAGCCTCTCCTGCTTCTTCTCATGCTGTTGCGGTTGTTGTTGTGAGCATATTTATGCGACACATCATATAGGAGATAATGTACATCCTTTGTTAGGGCCTGGAATAAGTACAGGCACGTACTGTATGTTCCCATGTATCTCTGAACTGACACTTTGACAAGATGTGTCCAAGCAGCCCGGCACATATTAGCATAGCACCTCATCACTGAGATGTCAGTCCTCACTGGACAGGAACAGAGCTGAGGTGTTACATCCTGCGAGACTCCCAACGAGTCAACTTCTGCTTCGATCCTTGCTTTTCACACTCTACTTTGCCTCTCTTCTCCTCTCCTCTCCTCTTCTCTCCTCTCCTCTGCTATTGATTATCTCTTACTTAGTTTAAATTAACCGTATTATCTTTTATTCCCAGGCAAAGCCATCATCTTGCACAGACTATAAAACAGAGACTTATGCCTTTAAGAATAATTACCATCCATTAGCACAGATTAACGCCGGCAAGGTCAATGGTTATCCATTTCATCTTAACCCTTTCCTCTGGGAGTCTGTGGGCTAAACCAAGGACTCTGGGGTTGTTTTCACAATTGACTGACTTGGATCGGATACAGAGGGAAAGAACAACAAGCAGTAGCAGCGATGGTGAAGGTTGTTGGGAAGATCATCGGCGATGGGCTTCACTCTCAGCTGAAGCTGCGGGGAGCTGATTCCCATCTTATTAAAGCAGAACGCCTTTTTCACCGGTGAAAGGGCTGATTCAGTTTGTAAGAAGTGGGAGAGGCGGACAGGTGCAGTTGCATGGAATTATGCATGTGATCACTTAATGCTTTCACCATCGCTTCTCAATTTAACCCACAAGTGACAGCGATTCGCAGCTGCAGTCCCAGCCACAAGCTGCTGTTTGAAGAGATGACACACGTACGTGTATACCGTAGTTGTACAGTAACATGCAACATTGTGAATCTTTGTTAAGCTGTACATTCCTAATTTTAAGAAGGTCAACAGTAAAAGGGTTTAACAACAATAGTTTTTCTTCTTCACTAAGACATTGGTGGAAGTGGGATTACTCAAACCCTAAAGAAAATACAACAGATTACAAAATATTCAATTACACTTAAAAGTCCTATCTTCGTAATTCTGTTTACAAACGGTAAATTAGTAGCCAATTATTTTTTAAGTATCACAAGTAAATGCACTTTTTGTGAAGAGTGTGTGGGGAAAAAATGTCTCCATAGGGAATAAAGGGTTTCACCACGAAATAGAGATTTAATTCTCTAACATCTTTGTATTTTAAATTTTCAGTTTTGAGTTTTTGAGTTCATCACAAGCTGAAATGCACACGGTTATGTTCTACCCGGATCATAAGAAAAGACCGATGTTACATGGTCAAAACTGTATGGTTGGGTGCTTGTGTCTAAATGAGTGATGGTGTCACCACAGCTCAGCATCTCTCTCTCTCTCTCTCTCTCTCTCTCTCCTGGCTCAGCAGAGTCTGGTGAGCCAGTTGTGTTGCTGAGTCTCCTCCTCACATGAATAACCAGCATGGGGATCAACCGCGTCCAGGTGAACAAGAGAAAAACAAAATTCATTAATACTGAAATTTTAATAGTAGTATATACTGTATTTTATACAAAAGGAGAACTGTGTATGTGGCTTACAACATAAATTTCAATTTCCACATCAACCACTTAGAAAAAAAATAATAGGCTTGAAAAGTCCTTCAAACATTGTTGCACACTCATAATAACTAATTTAGACATTACTGAATTTCTCCTTATGAGTACACTAAGCCAGTATTGTTAAAGCCTAATTTGCAGTTTATGAACATATATGCTGTTCATATATACAAAGACGTGTTTGTAGTTCAACTTAAAGCTTATTGGTTTTATCTTGTAAATCCCAGAAGAAATAATAGTGTAACATTTCTCTCTCTCTCTCTCTCTCTCCTTCTCTCTCTCTCTCTCTCGCTCATCGATGTGTTTGTTATTATTTGATGGTATCGCTGTAAGTGTAACTGCAGTGAGTCATATGCTTTCTGCGTGCATTCTAAAATGCATCTCCATGACCGTGATTGATTGTCCAGCTGAGTGATGAATTATTTCCTATTAGGATACAGATTAATGAGGATTAATTACCATGGAGACAGCTACCTCACCAATCCATACTTCCTGGAGCCGCTACAAATTCAAGGAAGCGGCCTGGCATATAAACACCCACTCTACTCACCTGTCTGCTTTTACCTCACATCTACGACAAAGCTGGTAAACATACATTTTTACTTTAAACTTTATGTTTGTTTTCCTGCATTCCTCTGGCGACTTATATTGGATGCTGCACCTCGTGTCATTTTGCAAATCAATTTGTGCTTCTTTTTCTTATTATTGAGTTCTGTAAATGACTGAATATAACAACTGTACAGAATAATGAAATTGAAATAAGCTTAGAATTGAAATTGTGATGACAGTTTCACATTAAATGAAATAATGAAGCCAACGTTTATGAGCCAGGAGTGCAGAAAAGAAATATTTGGTCCATGCGAGTTAAGAAGTGGGTTTAAATAAAGTTAACGTTTCTCTATTTCTGTCTGCAAAATTACTTAGTAACATAGTATGTACACTGATGATAATGAACGCCACAGGCTGACAAAGAAGTCATCCCAATTATTTTGGAATGTTTTAACATTCACCATCTCCGCTCAGCCACATAATTAAGCAGCCTTACCCTAAATTGCCAAGCTACTTCTAGGGGATATTTAAAATGGCCTGTGCCGACCTCAACCTTAAGCTCCATTTAATCTCCATTCACAGCTCTGCATTACAAGTGACTCTGTTGACTGAGGTTCAAACAAACTGCAGCAGAAAATACATTTCATTAGACTCTCCGCTTGAGAGTTTTGGTCTGTTGTTTCTGCGTTTTAACTACGGAGATGCTCGACCCAAATGTTTCTGCTCGGTCCCGTCGTAGATGCCAAATTGTTGTTGTTTCCTCAGATGAACAAAATCTTACGCCGCACACGTCACGTGAGCATCTGACACTGCTTCAGGATTCACTCTGATCCAACAGGAAGAAAGAGAGAGAGGGAGGGAGAGAAAGAGAGAGGGAAAGAGACAGCGAGTATGTGTGCATCTGCCTACAAAGTATGGCCTCACTCAAGGGTCCATAGATCCAGAAAAACTAAGCCGTGTGTGTATGTGCTGTGTGTGTGTCCATGTGTGTGTCCTTTAGGCCGATGCAAGCATATGTTTATCAGAAGGTGAAGGCATAAACAACGCCCACCACCACAATGTTTCCAATGGTGGCCACGATGGCGATCCAGAGCCAGATGGCGTCGCTTGACATGGACTGGGGCTCCTCCTGCTGGCCGTGTACCGAGGCGGCGGATGCAGCGGCGTGGACGCTGGCTGAGGAGTTGAAGAGCGAGTGGTCGCCGCTGTAGTCGTCATTGGGTGAGTCCATGAAGGCTCCCGTCATAACTGGGATCTGCAGTAGGAGGAGGGAAAAATGATTAAAATCGTGACCCGAGTACGAAAACGCTCCTTCTGCCCCGAGACCTGTTACGACTTTAGAATTTTATAAAAATATTAAACCCATATATTTTAAAAATACATGAATAATTCCAGATCATAAAGCATCCTTCACTGACCACTTCCAGTCAACTGCGTTTAAAGAGACCCCGTGAGCAGAGAGAGGCGGGGGTAGCTGACATCACAGCCGTTTGCTATTCCGGTCAGGCTTCGCGTTTCCACTCACCGGCAAATTCCTTTTAATTTAACAAGCAGAGCAATTACGTTTTCCGTGACTTTGCATTTTTGATGGCTCTTCATTAAAAAAAACGGGAAAACCTTTTCTAACTTGCTCAGAACAAACTTACTTGGCATTGAGTCACACCTCTAAGCAAAACCTCGCCTTTCAGAGAATTACAGTACGGCAGATTTGCTCCAATTGGTCACGCATTATCAAGTTTGAGTGCTATATTAAAAGAAATGAGAGGTTACCGCATCACGACATCGTTAGTAAATGGTTACAAGGTTTCCTAGACTTGCGTGCCTACTCACTTGTGTGTGTACGTGTGTGTGTTCAGGAATTAGTTCTGGATTAGGATGGAATTAATATTTCAGACTGGCAACTGTAAGTGATTTATTGCTCGGGACAATTAGAGCTGTATGAAGGTTAGCCATAAGAGCAGCAGCTGAGTGCTCTCGGGTGTGTGTGTGTGTGTGTGTGTGTCCACAGGAAGGTATATGATTGAGAAATGCTTGAGAGACCCTTACCACGTTCAGACTGGCAAACAAACTGTGCAGAATATGTTGAAAACAAAGCTAAAAATAACTTGAAGGGATGTTGGCGCTCACACACACACCCACACACACAGACTAATGCACAAAGCCGTTAACCTACATACACACACATACTCCAGGTCTTCCCTCGCACAGAGTAAAGCACTGTTTAAAAAGCATTCTGCTGCTCTCTGTTCATTGGCCCCTGGTGGTAAATAATGACATGACACATCCTGTGGAGCGCCTGCTGTTCACATGAGCATGATGAAGGCAGACAGGCATGGATGAAGTCCACTAACCTGGGCCTCCCAACCCCCACTCCGTCACAGGAACCACTGATTCCTGCTCTGACATCTCTAGCATCTGTGTCCGTCCATTTGACATACGCCAAGTGAAAACCAAGATGTGTAAAAGCTAAACCATGAGCGCAACGCACGTGACCGTGTCGGTCACAACTGACTGATCAGAGTCCAATTTATAGAATTTTTTTAGAATTTCTACTATCTTTGTAGTGCTTTGAATTATCAACAACAGACCTGTGTCCTCTGGGTGTCCCTTTTAAGTCTGCCTTTATTTGACCTCATCACATTATTATCAGTCCATTTCAAGATTGCCCTTAAATTCCAAATGTCTGTAGAAGAAACTCTGAGCCAATTCGAAGGAATGTTGGAGAGCAATAACAGATACGTGAAGTGACCTGAGTGAAGAACTTGCTTCATAAAATACTGCTGTTTATAACGTTTTGGTCATTTCTTAATGGATGCCTCAGTAGCATATTTCAATTGACTTGTTTGTTATGCAGCACGTGTGTGATCTTTGAAGGTTTAACCTCTGACACACATCTGAGGCACGGAACTTTTTACAGCTCATTGCTTTTCTTTGAATCATCCGTGGTACACTGCATGAAGTATATTGCTGAATGATTCCTGCGTCCTTGCAATAAACCGAGCACCATGCTGAAAAAATTGATACGAAGAGCGTGTGCCAAAATAGCAAAAGTAGGCCTGTACCGTTTTCGCATGGTTGGTAGGCCTATACTGTAAAACGTTGGCGTTTCGATTACACGTTGCTATATCATAATTTTTCACGGGACTACTTCACTGTCTATTCATCCAAGCCTGCAGCTCCCATGTGGATTGTGCATGAGGGTAGTGCAGCAAGCGGTTAAGCATTAATGGAACATAGGGAACTGGAGATCCCCAGAAGAGGCATCCCAAAGCATCTGAGCACTTAAGGAAGCATCGAACGACATCTCACCAGAATTACTGCCGGGAAACCAATACCAGTAACATGGATGATTGGCTTCAGTAATAAAACTACTGACCAAAGTTCTCTGGACACCATAAGTGGGTGTGGCCATGTTCACCACTGTTGCATAATGCTAAACTACGGGCCCAGTGGAACCAATAATGGCAAATCGGTCTGGTTTTCCTGGGTGTGTCAGGCTATTTGTCCTCCTAAAAGTATGTTTATACACACGGAATACTTAGATTGTTCTTCCTTGCCTTACTCCGACTAAGACATTTATATGCCTGAATAATTTGTTGACAGTATGTCAACGTTTCACTGCTGGATCGCTAAAAGACGCGATAACGGTTGACTTGAAGTAAACCTCCATATTTATTTTTCGTCCAAATTCTGTCTTCGTGTCCCTGCCAGTAGTCTGACATTTACAATTGTTTTTTATGAATAATGTGATTTTTTTTTTGTTTGTTTTGTTGAAACTTTTTGAACAATGAGTCCAAGTCGAAGAGCTTTGAAGTGGTTTTGCAAAGAACGGCTCTTGCCCAGTCTGAGTTGCTTCCCATCATTTTTACGAAATCTTTAAAAGCTTTGGATCGATCACATTGTCTCATTTTCCAGGTTGACATTTTATCTTGTTTCATTGTTATTTTTAAATAGAATACAAACACAACAGAGATCCATTTTTTTTTTGGTCGCTATTGAACTTTTGAAAACAAACTGAGCTAATTTGATGCTGCCGATAAAGCTAAATCCAGACTGTAGACAACAAAGTAAACAACAGTTCGTTTCTAGTGTATCCGAACAGCTTTGACCTGCACTAATCAAATTCCCTTAACTTGAATATTCTTAAATAGTCTGTGTAGTTTTTGGTAATTGCTCTACATAAACAACAAAACTCCAATCGATGAGTTACAATACGACACAATGAGGTTCTCTTCACTGTACACTGCCATTCTCTCTGCTTTCACAGCTTATTTTTATTTGTCCCAGCTGTTCTTTGGGAATCTATCATCCAATACAGATGATCACAGTAATTGTGGACTAGAGTGGACTGTAATTGCCTCCTGTGGGATGTTGCCAACAAACGCTCAGTGAAATGGCTTTGGAGCAAACAAAGAATCCCCAAATTTGCAATGTTGGATGGTGGGCAACCAACAAAAGCACTCTATGGCAAAGAGAACATCAGACAGAACAATTTGTTTGATTAGAGCGTCACCTCATATCATCCCTGAGTGCTGTGTGTCCGTCTGGAAAACAATCATTCCAGGGTGTATTGGACAGAACAAACTGTGCCCGAGAAAACAAGCACGGAGGTGGAACCAAACAATTGGACTGTGCGCTTGACATCACACCGTTTGTCTTCATATTTTTGCCGGACAACTGGCTGGCGAGAATTTTGTCCATCTGACATTCATGTCTTTTTAAAACACAACATCACCGACTGAGAGACATTTTGAATTTTGCGAAACATTGAGTTTGAGACGGATTAGTGGTGGATGGGAATTCTAGTTCTGACCTTCTTATTTGAAAAACACTCAAACGAAATGTTAATACACACCTGAAGGCCCTAGAACAGAGTGCCCCCTTTGGGCAGAAGTCTCATTACATAGTTGAAAGAAAATCCTTTCAGGTTACTTCATCGCAAGTGGAAAAAAAAGACAGCATTCAAAGAGGGCAAACCTCCACCAACATGAACATGACTGAGGTAGTTTCATATTTGAAGCCCAACGTGGTAGCTGTGCCTCGGTAAATAGATTAGATATCGCCTGCCTGCAGGTACTTTTCTAATCAGATCATTATCTGGTTCCATACCAGATGTAACACACTGGACAAACACATATAATGGTTGCTACTAAAAATATGGAGCAAAATGACTCGCATGACGGAATAGGAGGGAATTTTCTAGACTCACTGGTAGATAAGTACATATGGTGATGTCATGCTCACCATGGATGTCCAATACATGCCAATAAATGGGAGCAAAAATCTGAATGAGGGATTTCAATCTTTTGTAGTTCACTTATTTCATTTATATTTACAGTAATTTGTATTACAATGTCCTTTTATATTGTGATATTGAGGATATTAATGTGGGTAACCTGATGCTGATTCTGTTTTTTCGTTTTGCTGCTGTGACGAAAGAATTTCCCCTGGGGGATGAATAAAGTATCTATCTGTCTGTCTGTCTGTCCTTCTATCTATCTATCTGTCTGTCTATCTAATTTAACAACACATGCTATTGTTCTTAGCCTTGTAGTCGTCAGAAAATGCGCGTCACTAAAGAGTGTCAGGGTCATTTTACTCTTCTTCAGAATGAGATGTGAGACTTAAAAAGTGTCAAAGACGTTTTGGACGACTTACTGTCTGTGAATTTAAAAGCCACCTGAATTAATGATGGCAGTCACTGAGAAGCCAGGCAGATATTTAATTACACATGACGTCACCCTTAGAAACGGAGTATACTCAAAGGCGGCTTTTAGCAGCAAGCCAAAGCCCCTCCACCAGCATACTTGTAATTGCATACAGATGTGACTTGTTGCTCTGATGTCTCTCAACTAAGACTTAATTACCAAACGCATTCATTCATTAGTGGCTAAGTCATTGCTCTTGTGTGTGTGGGGGGGGACAGTGTATTGACATTTAAACCAGAATCATTCAACAATTATTGTGTTGAATAAGAGCCTACAGTTAGAATATCGAATGAGCATCTGCGTCGTATTTGCCTCAAATACGATGCTTGTCGGACATGTGATTTACGACCTGCAACACACGCACACAGACACTCAGGTCATTTGTTTCTGCAGAGAGCCAGCCAGCAGATTGGCACAGCTAAAATCTGACATGATTCACAACAACAAACACATTTGTTTTTATTAGAGATAATAACCTAATTAAAGACGCTCACACAGGTGTGTCAGTTGTTTGACTAATTGGCCCTCAGCATGCAGATGGATGGATCTAGAATGCTGACTGCGCCAAACCGCAAATTATCAAATGATACATATATATATACTGTATATTAAAGGTGTAAATGCTCCCAGTAATTGCCACAGAACTATGAGGAGAGTCAGAGTCTGTCTACACACCCACACAGTCCTGAGAAGCGAAAATATGTGAGTGTGTTAAAATATTCAGCTGGTTTTCAGCTTTTTTTTTTTTTAAGGAACATTTCCGCTGTAAATTACATGG
>OMNV01029168.1:77774-93965 GCA_900303265.1 Brotula barbata | reverse complement strand
AGAAGAGGGATGGATGAAGACGTACCCCCCGGTCAAGGAGAGAACACATTCAGTAAGTCAAAAACTCATCGGATCGCCTACAAACACGAAACTCATCCGGGCGATCGTAACCTGCTGTCGTGTACGGGCTGGATGGAGATAGCAGATGGAGCTGCAGATGCTGCGTGTGTTATGTTCTTTCCAGATGAGAAGATTTAAAACTCTCCGTTACCTTGTAAAATAACCTACTGTATGTTCAGCGGAATCACGTTGGGAAGATGAAACCAAAGCGAGCGGCCGTCCGGATGGGTGAAATTGTCATTCAGAGCTCCCTGGTTTGATGCCGCTATTTTTACGACGTGTTATGTTTACTTTGGTGTTATTATCTGCTTTCGTTAGATAATTTGATCCGTTTTAATCTTCTCGTTCGCTTGAAAGTTTGTATTTAAAGAATCGTTTTGTGTCTCCTTATAATATTTACAATCGGCCTTCTCCCGCTGCATGGAAATGAATCCAAGGCCCTCTCTGAAGTCTGCTGCTGCATCGGAAGTGCCAGCGGGAGAGATTCTATCGCTGAATATCATCTGAATCTAAATGAAGAACACGTCGATGCTTCCAACCAACCATTAGTTTATAATTTGAAGAATCTCCTGTTGGTACGACCCAGGGGGGGTCCGGAGGAAATGTCCCAGCGACAGACGCGTCATCGGGGGGAAACGCGGGACCACACAGAATAATCCTTCACGGCTCCTCAAGGACGGAGCCAGCCATGAAAGATCTACAACTGTTGGAGCTGCGTAGCCTTGCACCTCTGCTTTTAAAAAGCACTCGCTCTCCTTGAGTGTCTCCGGCGTGGGACAGATGCAACAAGGCACGGCGACCCCTCGGAGGGGTCAAGGAAACACACAGGGATGGTAAAGGAGAGGGGGGGCGGGGGCGGGGCGCCGGCCTCACTGGAGGTATCTATCATTCACGCAACATTTTGGCACCTCACCAGACACGCTCATCGTGCACGCACGCTTGCGAAACCCACGTATACACACGCCGGTGGTACTCAGAAGACCCTTGAGAGGAAGCAAGGCCACTCTCACTCTTGCCCCTGACTCTGGGGTGCCGCAGGGCAGCGAGGGGCCCTGGTACGTCTGCATTCTGCAAGATAACCAGATTTAAAAAGCCGACCCCAGACAAGTGTGCTCTGTCAAGGGCTGGGGCCTGTTTTTTATGTCTTTGTGTCTCCGATGGAGAGAGACACGGAGGGTCCGCTCTGAAGGAGCGCTTGTTCGTGCCGATTACGGTCGCCAGTACAGCGACGAGGCCATCTAACTCACAATACGCACATTATCCCTCCGTCTGTCTTTCTGCTTCGACTGATGTGCACCAGGCACTCCATCTTGATATCCAGCACACACTGTCAGCATGTTATGGCCCCACTCAAGCGCCTGTATAAATTCACATTATGAAAGAATTATTTTGGTCTGTCTGGCAATTAAATACACTCATGTGTGGCTTTCCAGGGCAGCCAGCCAAACTCTCATCGGCACCAGTCCCAGTCCGGTCTAATTCTACAAGCGCCTCCCTTTGTCTGTGGTTATACACTTTTATCAGAGGGGAATGTGCTGCGCAGGATTGAAACATCTCTTTCCACTCATACTTCCTGAAATCTACAGAGCAACGGCAGAGACGTCGAAGATCGCTTTCAGTCTGTCTGTGGGCGAGCCTGTAAATTCAAACAAGATGAGGCTGTTTCAAAACCATCTGAAGTTTGTGACAAAAGAGATCTCCAACTCATTTGATTGTTATTTTATACTCACGGTGGCTTATTCTGCTAGAGGATGAAACACTAAATCCTCCGTCCTGACTCTTCGGTTTCTGTCTGCAGTTCTTCAGTTGCGAGAAAGTGGAACGAGCAGATGGCCTCGGATGAAACGCAGACAAAACTCCATTACGGCTTGTGTTGGTGTTCGGAGACATGGTGCAGGTTAGTTGTGGTCTCTGGGTGTGCGGAGGATACATGTTTATTTGGAGTTGAGTGACAGGGAACACAGGGTGAGTCTCACACATCAGAGACGGGAGACATCACGTCAGAGCGCTCCTCACCACAATGGGAGACGCTAACGAAGGCTCTCACCCCCGCCAACGCTCTCGGAACGCTCACACGCTCTGACACCCGCACGTGCTCGCACACCAGCACCTTCGGCGCGGACCCGCCGCCCTGCAGCTTTGGGCTGCGGAGCCTGGCGCCGTGCCAGCGGAGAGGGAAGAGGGGGTTCGGAAGAGTGCCGAGCCCGGCCTTGCCTCATCCAAAAACGCAGATACCACTTAAAACGCATTCCTGCAGCCGTTTAACACGGCCGCTCGACACGGCCCAGCAGCTGAGGTCTACCGAGCTCCGAGAGCGGTTGAAGGGGTTGAGGTTGGGGTTCAGAGGGCCGAGACTTTGTGGGGGGGCTTTTACCTTAACCACAGGAAGTAGATGAAATGTGAAACTGGGCAACGTCACCCAACCACGCGCTGGAGCGTGTGGTGAGGCGCAGGTACTTTCCAAAAACGTATCGCAAGATTGGAAATGTCACTTTAAATTTATAAGGCTGGGAAAAAAAAAGAAAAAGAAAGCAGATAGAGAAGGAATTGAGAAAAATAGAGAATAAATCATTAAAACCGACAGCAGGCAGGTCACATAAAAAAAAAATAAAATAAAAAAAAATTGAAGCTGCGTTTCCCTTTGAATGCAGTCCAAGTCCTTGTGATACGATGTTACATCATCTGAACCTTCTCTGTCACTACATGACTGTTTTTAGGAACAGGGAAATGTTTTTGTGCGTGTTTACTAGAGTGCGGATGTTCAACAATGGCTGAGAATGGCAGAGACGAGAGTTTGTGGAAATTATGTAATTTGCGAGGTGTTTTTGCACGTCAGCTGCATTCAATCCAGGTCAATTTTTATAACCTGCAAGTTCCAGCAGTACCGGCTGCTGTGTTATTCGAGATGGAAAATGTAGGTGAAAGTGCCGTGTTGACTGCCCTACATTGTTGGTTTTGAGCGTCGGCCAGACTCACCTGATTTACGCCCACTCGTATCTTCGCCTCTTCCCCGTCAACACAAATATTTTGATGTCCAAACAATGTGAATTTGCCCTTTGGAGACCTTAAATAAATGAGCAGGCTGAAGTCCCAGACCGGAACGTGGCCTTGCTGTCCACGAACCCACTGACCTGCCGGAGGATCTCAGATTTTTCACGTCAGTATCTGCTTTTTTATCAAATTGCTAATGTTATGGTATTAGTGTTTTTCATTTTAGTTGGTAGGAGTTGCTCTTCACCTGTACTTTTATAAGACTTGCTTTATGGATGGTTTTGGTTTTGTTGGTCTTATAATAATCGTACGCAGCTCTTATTTGTTCTCTTTAATGAGAAGCAAATTTTTCACATTGGTTGGGTTAAGTGCTGTATAGATACAGTTATCATGATTATATTACCTTAATAATAACAATAATATCATCACCATACTCATAATAAAGTAAAGTCTATCTATTTAAGAGAATAATGCTTCGTGGTCCATTTCAAGGCATTGTGAGCCCTAAAAAAGTGAAACCTTTGAATTTTGGGACGTGAGAACTTGGACGCTGAGATCCGTGAGCTCGTTTTGCAGTGATTACTTTGCCTTCTTTGGCTGTGATTAAGATTCATGTCTGGAAAGAGGAAATTTTTAGCCTCGACATCAAAAGGATTGTTACTTTTGGCGAGGTAGTTTACTCAAACATGAGTCCATTCCTCTGAAGTGTTTTCAGTCTGTAAAAATATAACACATTAATGCACCATTTCTCTCAGGCACACTTTGAATAAAACTCATTATTCACGACTTAATGAATGTTTTTATGATTCCATATAGACGTCCAGAGTGGAAAGTAATACAACGTACAGCACATGCGGTTACGCTGTGCTGTGAAGTCCGTCCGGTTTGTTTACATTAGGTGATACAAATCACCGGGAAGACACGATGAAAGTGCACGACGCGCACACGCACCTCTCCGAACGCTCGTGTGAAGCTTCCCGATGAAACATTCCAGCCAAATGCTTTTATTCACACTGTTATTTGACTTGCTTATGAAACATCTGGTCTCACTTTGATTATTAGAGAGGCTTACTTGTAGTGTCACGTCAGACGATTGAGTCACATGAGGACACACAGAAAGGACAGAAGCTAAGCTCCATCTGGCGAGGAAGCCGATCTAATGACCTGAACTGGCTGAGGTGACCGTAAGGTATAAATAACTGCTCACATGAACGCATTCCTCCGTGTACGACGGTGTGAAGAAATCATGGGAAGCCAGCATGAGGAAAGAAAAAGTCCCTCGGGTTAATGTGAGCGAGGCGGGAGGGGAAATAACGCGGCCAAACAAAGGGACCGTCATTTACACGCATGAAATATGGAATGAAAGTCGTTTTATTTACCGCACGTTTCATAACAACCTGTGCTCATTTACACACACACACACACACAGGCACACTGGCCAGCTCTTTCTCCTGCATTGGAGCATGGACAGGCCAAAGCTCACTTTTCAAGAGGGGATGCTTTGAGTTCCAGAGGGGTGCACATGAAAGAGCAGGAGAATATAAAGGAGTGCCCAAGGATACACTGCAGTGCTCAATGTGAGGACAATTTAGGCCTGATGGAAAAGCTGGATCAAAGGCCTGGCCTCCATAATTGCACATTCCCCAACAAACACTGTGCCATTTGAAGAGCGGGCCAGACCTCCGGACTCCTGAGACCCGTTCCTGTACGCAGAAACAAGCAGCCTCATTCCTTTCACCTTGCTACGGTCTCTATCTCAATGTCTGCTCAGAGATTAGAGAAATGCTTTCATTCCAAAAGTGCTCATGATTTCTCTTTGAATGTCAAGATAGTGACGGAGGCTGGGACAAGCGGCCCACGGAGTTCCTTTGCTCTTTTGTTAAAGGTCAAAGTCACGGTGAGGAACTGCGATCGTGAAATTCATGGTGACATGGTGAGTCATAGTGAAAAAATCCTGTTATTGGATACCTCGAAATGTTTTGGGTTTTTTTCCCCCCGCGGGTTCCCATCCTGTTTAAAGGATTTATAATCAAGGAATTACACAGCGCAGCATTTTAGGTGGAAAATGAAAGGAAAAATTCAAGAAAAAGAGGTTGTTTTTTCACTATTTAAAAAAAAAATAAAGTGATTTAAAGATCAGTGTATAGCACAAAGACAACACTGAAAGCAAAACGGAGAAAAAAGAGGGAATGAAACAGAGACGAAGGTACTTGAATCAAACAAAGTCTCATCTTAAAGTTGTCACACAAGCAAACAAATCACATTTTTTATGCATATAGGTTACCCTCTCCACAACAAATATCAAATCTATTAATTTACAGTCTCTATTTCAATGTTCTGCCATCTTCTAGTCAAGGATTTTTATGCAGAAGCCTTTAAGTCCATTATTTTGAGGATACATCAAGATGGAGGATACATGAAAATGTCAAGAGATGACTTAATTTGTCTTTTTCGGTGGGTGATTTCTTCTGTTGGCTGGAAAATAAACGTGTCCTGTTGTCTTTTGGAGGATTTGACTGCAGCTGTGTGCAGAGTCTTACATGCCGGATGATATAAAAATGACGTGTATGACATCATGGCTTCATCCATAACTTGGAGGACGTGGAGGACGTGGCTGTCTTTGTACCTGTAGGGTAACACGGGACATCATTATTACAGCGAAACAAAAAGTATTTTCTTGCTCTCCTGAGACTGCCCCCACGTTTATTTTCTCCTGCACATCCAACCACCAAAATACAGTTTCAGGGTCTGTAAATCTAGCTTGGATTTGCTCGCTGCACTGCACGTGGGGGACCTCTGGAAATTGAGGAATGTCTTGGCTCGGCAACGAAGGAAACATCAGTAAAAAAAAATCCCTTTAAAAAAGTATCTCTTAGAGTAGTAAATATTTCAACTGACTTGGGTGATTTTCAAGAGAAATGGTCCTTGTATTGTAAAAAAAAAGAACAAAAACAGGGCATTATTCCTTTTATATTCCTGCATATGGAAGGTTTTTTCGCCGCTCGTCGGAGGGAAGGACTGCCAGCTTTCATATTATGTGACTCCTCTCCGTCTAGGGTCTGTTCAAGCTGGTAGACCCAACAAGTGACCCCGGGAAACCACGCCGAGTTGGCTTTTTGTTTGCGATCTTGTTGTTCTGCTTTGATACACGCGCCGAAGCGACTTCCTTTTGCTCCGTCGCTAGCAATTTGACGGCTCGCGTTGATGTATGGAGCTGGATCTCTCCTTACACTCTACAGACGGCGGTGGAAAACCAGGGTGGTTGAGCCGACACCGACGGAGCCGTCCACCAGAGTCTGCGAGTGCTTACTCCGAGACTTCTGATGGTTTTATGTTGCGTCTAGACTTTAATAAGTGGTTGTGTTTTCCTGAGAATACACCCCAAATCTCTCCTGAAAGTCCAGGGGATGCTTTAGTAATGAAATACTGTGCGCATGTGTTGTTGAGTTGGACCGGAGTAAACACGCTCCTCGTGCACCGCTAAGCCTACAGGAAACGCTTTTTCACCCTGAGTTTATGTATGCGAGTATAAAGGACCTACACGGAGTATTTTTGTACTTCTTTCTTTCCGTGCATTCAACGTCTAAAGCCTGAATGGGGCCGTAGGGCTTTATAAACAAACCTGCAATTAATATTGGACAACTGCCGTTTAACCGCATTGGCGGCGCTGTATTATTTCTCAGGTCTTAGTATCGTTTCAGTGCCGCCTCAGTGTTGGAGGAAAATAGAAATGTAAACCTCAGACATTAGAGACGCTGAAAACTTTTCAACTCTTCAGTTAAGCCCGAAGCTCCGGCTCAAATGAACACTTACAGTACAACTTTTGGCTGTGCTGTACTGTGTTAGTGTGTTACTGTATTGTGGTTTTTTTTTATTATGCACGTGACAGGAAGTAATGCTTGACAGTTACGGGAAAAGTAAACAAAAACCCTGAGTAGCTATCACGGATACTTTAAAGGACGAGTTGATGGTGGATGGTTATCCCTTAACAAGAATAATGGAACCCTAAATCTTACTTATAAGAGGGTATTATTTCGTATTATTATTATAGGGACATTTAATACATATTATGGTCACTAAGTGCATGTAATGGGCAAAGTCTGTGAAGGCAACCAGGACAACTCATAAATATATATACAAGCGAAGATTTTACAGCAGTTCAGGACCCCCTTACTTTTCCCATGGTAACTTTTTGCTTAAGTGTGACGAATAAAGGTTTGATTTAAGCCCCGAGAGATTTTTTTGGACTCTTGAAGTGGCATTCCAGAATCTGACGGCAACTCCTGCTATTTCTTTTGTCAGCATCTTCCAAGCAGAATCTCCGCGGTGGCCCAAGATTCCAACATTCCTTCTTGGTCTGTGTGTCATGTGATCGGCTGTGACTATGACACACAGCTTTAATTGATGGTGATGATTTGAAAACTTGGACTTAGACTTGAAATGTTAAAGGCAACGTTTTACACAGAATGATCAGTCGGAGTAGAGATAGCGTGAGCGAGGTAGAGCGAGGGAGAGCAAACAGTAACAAGCAAACACTTTGAAGCTACTTTTGGCTTTCTGCCCCTCATAAAGAATTAATAATAGCACTGTAAGTAAGCTGTAATCTGTTGGAAATGCAATCTGATCTGCAGCAGTAGTCTGTGTTCATTAAGTGTCCATTAAGATCTAGACACACTGATACCTACACTTACAGTATATCTACCATCTGTGGCTCACCTGAGGCCTTGTCTGATTATACCTGCTCAGCAGATGGACCATCAGATAGCCGTCTCGTGGGAATCCCTAATAGTACGGGCCTAATCCCCCGTTCGGCGCTGACCTGTCCTTAACCTGAGAAGATTTTCTTCAGTTGTCAATGAAAAGCATTTAAGAGGCTTAGATTGAATTTCTCCCATTCTGACATCCAATCGGTAGAACGTTCCAAGAAAATAACCAAATCTGAGAGTGGGTTTCAACATTTTTTTAACCGAACCGCAGTGCGGATATGATGAAGCGTAATGACAATGTCATTGGTGTTTCAATGCTTTGAGGGAAAGAGAAAACCCTTAGCGGAGCGATCGCGTCCAACTTTTTGATATATTCTTCCTTGGCTTCTGTAAAACCTGTTGAGGCGCTAATAACAAGATGCAGGCTGTCCACAGACTTGGTTTTGACAAGTCCACAGTCTCCGTTTTCACTCAGAGGGCAGATCACTGCAGAGATGAAAGCGGGGAGGAGAGAGAGGATGGAGGCCTTCGGTGATAATCAGGTGCTGACTGGCAGCATGAGAGCTTTTAGGGGGTCGGTAGAGGTGAAAGGAGTTGTTATGCCCGAACGCCGTCCCGGCAGTTTCTTCATTATCTGTCGACATGACGGGGCTAAGATCAGCTCATCCTCTGGTTTCGTCTTTACAACCCCTCAGCGTGTGAAGGCGAATCTGTTAGTTGACGTTCGTACGTTTCGTGGCGGTAAACAGTTTTGATGCTTGTACTCACGCGAACCTGGAGACCAAACAGAGGCCGGACCGCAGCGCTCGGCCCACATTTGCGACCACGAACAGAACGATCTCTCTCTCTGTCTTCCCCAAATAACGACGCACTGCAATAAATTCGTTCTCCAAGTCGTTTAGGAAATGAGACACAAGGTGGCTAATTAAAGGGGTCCCGGAGGTTAAACGCTTCCCTCAACGTTACAGTTTGTCACTCCACACTGGTGCATGCTGGGCGATGAGCTGGACCTGAACGTGGGAGTCCAGATGAGCCCTTCCAAGGACATTGGATTTCAGACACCCCCGAGGCTGCGACTGCTGCCTCGGGAGAAACACAAAAACCAGCTGTGTGCTGTTAGCCACACCATCCTTTTTTCACACACACACACACACACACACACACACATGCACACACATGCACACACACGCTCTTACCCTCACACATAAACATCCTCCGTCCATCAGCTCATTCTTCACACTCCTCCTCTCGCTGCGACTCTTTTTGTGTCACGTAAGTTGAATTTGCGGTGACATTTATCTGTTTTATCCACCGCTACAATCGTGTATTAAAATGTGTTCTCTTCATCAAAACTTTCACATCCCACACACTACGAGTGACAGATTTACTCAGCAATCACTGCTCCAATCCCGTCTGAGCTAATGTCAATTTACCATCAACTGCCAGCAGCAATTTCTCTTCTTTATCCTATCGGGGCCTCACACGGACTGAAGTCTTGTTCGCGTTGCTTAAGTCTGCCTGTTTAACCTGAGCCCCTCAAAGGATATACACACACACACACACACACCACACTGCTTAGATGGTAATCTTTTGATAATATACAGCCAATTTCCCCCCCTGTTACATACGGCTGATCGGCGTGGAGTTAGTGACAGGGCTGCGGCGATGGCCGGAGTAGTCCAGGCCTCCCCCGGTATCCACGGGTAACCAACGACGTCATAAATAATACCACAGCGTATACAATGGAACTACTGTATGTAGCCGTTCGCCACCAGCACTCCGTTTCATAACACGGTTAAACAAATACACGTCTCTGTGCGCGAAGGTGTGGCTCCGATCTCGCAAATACGGCTGAATTATTTTTTCCATTAAAATGTCGCAAGATAGCAGCGGAGATGGCTAAAGAGGGAGGGGGCCGTCACATATTTTCTGCCTAACCGCTCGTATGAATAGATTCTGCCCATCAATTCAATTCTCTGTCTGTCACATTCCACCGTTAATCATGTTTTCACTATTCCTCTAAACTGCCAGGCTTGTGATCACGCTGATGATTTAATGTTGACATATTACACACTGAGATGTTTTTCTGCCACTGATAGAGTCTGTGGCTGCGACGCAATGAAGCGTTGTAATTCATTTGAACCAAATTAGAGCTGCATTTTTATTTCACATTTGATATGCTCGCACGTGGTAACGTTCTGTCATCGAAGTCGGCTCACAAAAATGTCCGACGTCCTCTGCGGCGACTGCTCTTACTGGTAGCTGTTTTTGTGGGTTTTGTGTGTGTGTTCCGTATCTTGAATTACCAGAGGTTGACAATTTAAGGCGGTTAAAAAGGATTTGCTGCTGCGGTGTTCCAGCCCAATTCATTTGACTGCAGAAAATCCAGGAAAAAGTTGTTTAATGCAATCACACGGAATGTAAATTTGTTAAGTTTTGAGCTGATTTTCATTTGCTTTTGTCTGATATAATGTTTTTTGTCAGATTTCTAACGTCTGATATTTCTCACAATCGGTGAAGTGTGTATCTACAAGTGTGTATTCATGGTCCAGTAGTCAGATTCTAAGTCAAATTATGCATAGAAATGTGAAATGGAGAGAAATGTTTGTCCTTGGTGGAATTTGGCACCCTCTCTCTCTCTCTCTCTCTCTCTCTCTCTCTGTTTGCCAATCGTTTCCTCTATTGACACATACCGGTGGTGTTCCACTTTTTAAAAAAAATACTTTTTTGGCCCATTTGGTATGTTTGGTAAGTGTTGGCATTATGTCAGAGCCGAGGACATCAACTCTATGATTGATTTACCAATTTATAACCTGACAGAGAGATTTAGCATTTTGCTCTGATGTGTATCCAGTTTATTTGTGGTGTTTTTTACGACTATGTAATTATAAAAAAGCGGCATGTTCGAGCTTTTCGACTGGGATATGAACGTCCTGACACAGTGGAAATATGCCGGCCAGCTGCGGTTCTGATCCAGTTGTTCACTTTGTGTGGGTCCAGACAGATCAATGTGAGGGAGGGCTTGATGCTGTGAGTCTGCTCCACCTAATCCCAGGCTGCATTACTCAACCGTCCAGTCAAACAGCACACAGACGTGGGGACTTCCCCTTCCCTCCAAAGACGTAGAGGAATACTGTATTGGCTCAGTCACCACTGAGGTAATATCATTACTTCAACCAAATAATGTGAAGTTTAACCTGAATATCGTGTGAAAACTCCGCAGAATCACAGTGAGACACCAACTGTGCATGCATGGAACAGTTTGTCCTACAGAATGTAGAAGAAACACCAAAAGCATCAATATTAAACTTATTGTAGCATGTAAATAAATCTCAGGAGACGGTAACAAAGGTTTCTCTGGTTGTAACATGAGACCGTTGGAAAATTCTCCACACTATCCTCCGGTCCTGCCAAAAGTATTGAACAATGCTTTTTATTTTCATGTTTCCTCCTGATAGATACCAATCAAATGCACTTAAGGGGAAATCCATCACATGGGTGTGCAGCATTTCCATAAGTTATTGTCTCTTGCACGCAACTCTACAATTACTACTATCTATGGTTATTGGCACTATTTCAACACCTTGAGGGAGTTGAGCCCTAACGGCGTAAAACTGTTCATATCTGTGAGAAAACGGCGTCTAAACCGCTCTCATCTTAAGATCGCGCGGCTGTAATCAGACGTATGCGCGCGTCTTTCCCTCTATTTTTAGGTTCGACAATACGAGGAACAAAAGAGGTTATACATCTGAAGAGTTGACTCCATGTGCCATAATGCAATCAAGAAATTTGAAAAAAAGCAAAACCCTCAGATTGGATGCGACCGCGTGTGTGTTTATATGTAATTTGATCGCCGTGCCGTCTGCAGTAAACACAGGCGGCAACGGGCACGGCACAAAACCGCCGCCGCAAATGGTACGCAGGTTAATTCTATTTAAGTAGCTGTATGTTGAGAGGAGCGTAAAAGCACAACCTGGATCAGCGCTGACGAATCTCCCTCGATAGATAAATATGAACTCGAAGCAAAGAGTTGGGTCTATCTCTGAAAACAAACAGGGCCATATATTTCACTTGGAATAACAAAGATCAGCTGTATCAACACTGGTCCTCCTACTGCAGCCAGCCACCTCAACTGAGAACCGTGTAGTCTGAGAAGAGCGAATGAGTTTGGACAAGCAACGGGATTCTCATCAAATTAAGCGGAATACTGAAGTCGTCGAGATTTGATGCTAAGCGCTATCGTCTAATTTCATGACCAATCAGACGCTTATAACAGTTAAGTGCAGGAAAGCGTCCTTGCGAAACAATAACAGAAAAACGGCCTATCTTCACCAGGCGCAGCTGAAGAACTCAGTGACTGTTGTGATTTGATGGCAGATATTATGTTAGCAGGCCTATCTAACTTTGCACTCGCAAATAATCGGACTGCTGTTTGTACTGGCACAGCTGTTTGCGTTGCCTTTGTTCAGCTGTCCGAGCGCTCCCTCCCTTTCCCACTTTGATAACATAATACTCTGAGTATGTTTCTAAAGGGTAATAAAACCAAAAGGGAACTGATATCTGCTCTTTGATTGAGCAACGCCAAATTGAAACACATGACACGAACTTGAAACTTTCTCTCCTTTTCTCTCAGCGAACACATCCTGGACACATGAGTGGCACAGCCGAGTTGAAAGGCTCACAGAATTATTTTCTTTTTCAGGCAAAAAGCCTCTTCAAAGAGAATTATATCCGCCGTGGCTTTGATCTCGCACATTGGTCATTTGATAATTCTCAGCATAGACAGTTACTTTCTCCGGGGGCCAAAGTGCCGCGGCCCCGTTGCAGCACATTTTGGATGTGCCTCATTGACAGTGAATGGACAGGAAATTTGCAGACTCATAGAAATGAGTGTTGTGTTTGTTTATTTTTGGTGTATTAAAGAATTCTGATCCATGAGAGGCCAATAGGTTCACATGCACGCCACCGTGATTTCCTCCGCTCTGTGATTAAAGCAAAAACGCCGAAAGACACGAGAGCATAATTCGTAGGATTCCATCGTTTCTTGAATACGAATAACTTTTTACCAACCAGAGGATGAACTGCGTGAGCATTGATTGTTGATGATTGTTTACGCTGATTATAAGACGACAGATTATTTACTCGGTGGAGTAAAATTACAATAACACAGTCTAGATCTGTTACACGGGCTGTGCTGGTTTAGGTGAATTTCAGTCTGATTCTGATGTTTAGATGAAGTTAATCAGAATAGAATCTAAATTTGAATGTGCACGTAAACATACTAATGGTCCATAGCTGTGTTTCCAGTCCAGTTTTCTGCAAAACTATTTAGAAAAATCTATCAAGTTCAAATGCAAATTAGTAGTGTTTCCATTCAAATATAGACTTGGTTGTCCAGGTTCTATTCAGATCTGAAGTTACCTTAGAGCAGACGTTCCATAATCTAGAAACGATTATTAACGATGACCATATCCTGACCAAATCTGCTTCGGCTGTGATGAGACTTACGGGCATTGGCCGATGTCTCTGTACTTTTGGTTCAAATGTTGTGTACCTGGAAGAGTTTTTCAAGACAAGACAAGAAAAATTCAAGAAAAATCTGAAAAATCTCTATCACCTCTTTGATTTATGCAAATCACTCTAGAAAAACCTAGAAATGAAACACGAGACGTCCATCCTAGCTCAGTAATTTGGAAAAAGTCTTGCAAAATACTTATTTATTGACAAAGATCCACCTCAAGTGGGGATAGGAATTGTTTTGTGACAGTTGAGGCTTTTTCATATAGTTTCAAATAGTTTCCATCACACATTTTTAGTTAAATTGCCCAACCGTGGTCTGCCTGGTGCTCCATGAAAGCTCAGTCAAAGTGTTGATTGATGACAACACGCTCTATATGACAGCCTCTAAATCAATTTCCTGCTTGGGAACAGAGCTGTTAATGTACATAAATCTAGACTAAACACAAATGTAGAACGGAGCAGCGAGGCACAGGAGCTCAGTCTTAAGGGGCTGCAACCCGCATGCACGCATTACCGAGCGCTTAGTCACAGAGCTGCAGGCGGTTGTCTGCTGGGACTCTGTGTTTTGTTTCAATCATCAAAGCTATTAGGTTTAGGGTCCCCTCTCTCTCCCTATCACTCAGCAACACTCATGGCCACTCGGACCCTGAAACTTTACTCCGGGCCGGCGAATGGAGCGGGCGGCGGGCTAAAGAAACGCACGTCTCCTTCGCCTTGCTCTGCGCTGCCGGGGGGTCACGTCGCCATTCTTCTGTTACACAAAAGACTTCTTCAAGTGCCTGTATGACAATGGCCTTTAGATCGGCGGAGCGTAATGATTATGGCTAACGTGAACGAGCTCTGGATTAATTGAACCAGAATGAATGCAAAGTTTTTAGCGTCGTCCGGCAACTTTTGCTCGCTCGTGTATTCTTAACATCGCTGACATTTTTGCAACTGTGTGCACACGATGAACGTTGATACCAGACGGAGCGATCCCAGACTGGGACTTATTCTTGGACCGTTAACCAGCACAGACGCACACTTTCAACTCTGCGATCCAGCTCGTGTCATCTGCAGCCACGTTTCCACAATAGCGTGAAGCGTGATTTCACAAGACAAAGCTTTTGCACAACACATGCAATGAGGGACTTCGATGAGGTCAGAATGAAACGCATTATCAAATAAAAATAATTAAATCAAGGTTTACATTGTATGGTTTCCAGGCGGCTTTTGTTTTGGCTTTGTCGTAAACAGGATTATCTGCATCTGTCGGTGAATTAAGAAAACATTGGGCCCCTTTTGCTGTGCCGGCCTCAAATCAAAGATCCTGTGAGACTTGCCAGCGGTTCACTCTCTTTCAGCACGAGTCTACTTGGCCAGTGACAGACAGGCACCCTCGTGTCAAAACACAGCCTGCCTCTGCCAGCCCGAAGCCTTTAGCCCGCCGCAGGCACAGTTACACTGTCACCCGCAACATCTCTCACATACTGAAAGAGACATTCTCGTGATCGCAAAACATGTCATATATTAAAAGTGCGCTGATGTTAATTGTGTTAACATTTAGAGTTGTGGATGTTTTATGAAGCGCTCACTTTCACCGTTCCCCCTCTGATTTACAGCCTCAGGGTAACCTCGCTGTCTACATTCCAAAAGATACATTCCTTCATGAGTACCGTTTGTGGATTTTAAATATTCTAGTCTCTCTTTCTACATGAGCATGGTGTGATCATATTTTACTTTTGCTGACTGGGCTCTTTTCTTATCAATATTTAGACAGTTTCGCCCCCCCCTCTCTCTCTCTCTCTCGCTCCCCTGTTTTGGCCCCAAACCATTCTCCCATGCAAAACAGAGTTGGAAATAGAACATTTGCATGAAATGGGTTTGTCAGTTCATCATCATCATTCAATATTTGAAACTGCTGAAGGCCCCACACGCCCACCATGTCACTTGATTAGATTAGGTTGATTATACATCTCTTCAGATTCAGTAAAAACCGAGAAAGTAGAAACATGTGTGTGTTACGGGACCATTCTTAGCCTACAGACATTAGAGTAAAATATGAATAATTTAGATTTCTTTACATTTCTCTGTCCATTTGGGTACGATAGCAGGCTTCGATCCTTTTTCCGTTCTCCACATAAGATAATATTTGTATCATGGATTGTGCATTGCTGTGGTGTTTTGCACCATTTATTCTGGTGTAACCACGAAAGGACAGAAGCAGGCAGAGATGCCAGTTTATTGCAATCTGATACGGCTTCAAAGGGTTACAGGTTCTGCCAACCGTACAGAGGTATCCTGTTTCTGACCTGAGTTCAAAAGGCAAATCTCAGTCGGCCACTTAAAGCTCATTGGATGTCTTGCTTGGAATCCACCTGCCTGCCTCGCGGTGCCATGATACGCGCACGCTGCGTGGCAGATCTGAGTGTGAGTAACCTATAAAAAATTCACACATCCGAGGTAAAATTGGCAATGATCTCACTGAGCGGTAGATCGATTACAGAACCATTAGAGGTGTTGTTCTGTGTGACATTAAAGTAACGCCATGATTCCTCCTGTAATAAATGGTGCCATTTTGGGGCCTAAAAAGTTTTTCCAAATTCAGATTCTATCAGTAGTAAGTGCTACGTATCTATCTATCTATCTATCTATCTATCTATCTATCTATCTATCTATCTATCTATCTATCTATCTATCTATCTATCTATCTCTTCTATCTCTCTCTCTCTCTCTCTATCTATCTATCTATCTATGGAGACATGTTTTCATTTGAGGCTTTTCATCGGAAAGAAGTCATATAAAAAAGGCGTTTTTAAACTGTGACATACAACAGGTTAAATAAATAAATGTGCTAACCACAGTTCTGCTATTATGCGTGTGCACACGTTCTTTGACAGTGGCTGAATAAAAAGCTTTTTTCAAGGTATAAAAG